>JACCPG010000807.1:56902-69830 GCA_016069955.1 Drepana arcuata | reverse complement strand
CAGCCATGTTAATGTTACGTGTTCGAGACGTGACACTTCACTTACGAATAGTAGTTATGTTCCGATACAATATTGTTGGGTGTTGAAATTTGGGTTTTTTAACATGTGACAAGAGATTTGGCAGATATTACTTTTAAACATAATATAATACTGCTATCGAGAAGCAGTGACATAAGCTGAGATCTGTATTGCAGGCAGTAACTACCATAGGAAGACGGTTCCCATTTTGAACGTCGAAAAACTCGCCAGCTGTCATGTTATCAGCTATATAAATTTGTATGTATACATAAAGTACATATGTAAACACAACAATCAGAGAGCACTAATTACACGGTTAGGTTATACGAGTATGTTATATTAATAAACAATATTGGCCAAATCTGCTTACTCTTTTGAGACCAAGGCGTGAACATGCGTCCGTCACAGCTAGAGGGAGCAAAGAGCTAGTCCTCCAGACTCGGTGACCCGTTTCGTCCAATCCATCGGTCTCATACACGCCCTTCGGTTTCGATAAAGCTATAGGTTCCCATCTTTGATTGTTCGATCGATTTCATTAAAACAGTTTGAACGTGGCTTTTGCTTCGTGCAGACACATGCGCACTTCATATCAATAACTCGGGATATATAATTAAATATTTTTAAGTCCAATACTAATGGCGTCGCCATGATAAACAGTAGAGTCAGATAAACAGCGGCAATGTGGCCGAATATAGATTATTAAAATGACGCTTAGGAGCTTATGTCAATTATAATAAGCAAGTTTCGGTAACGGTGATGGATTCGCCATCTGTCACGTTGGCACCTAAATTATCTCCGGTGAAAAGGGGGTGTGTAGGTACTTACTACCTACACACCTCTGTCGTAGCTTCAGTGTAGCGTGAAAGCAAATACTATATATTACATCTTCTTAGAAACTGCTATGGCTGGAATCTTATACCAAACTCTAGAGCTGAGAGCTTATTGAAAATTCTGACTTGCAAATTTGATTATGACTAGAATAGGATAGTCTATAAGCTGTTGATATGAAAATATTAAGTAGTGAGTACCCAAAACTAGGCAGTCTCGCTGCGAAATTATATATCTTCGATATCTTGTCAGGGATCGAATCCGCAACCGCGTGCACTTAGACTTGTCGCAGGGTCCCTAATGACCCTGGCTTTGTTTTTATATTGTTGAAGGTGAGAAGAGTTTTCGCAGAGTGGGCAACGCCCTAGCAATAATCCATAGAAAGCGAATACCTGCTTTACATTATTAGGCGAGAGTTGAGTAATCCTGCTAGCTCCCTCTAGAGAGAGGGAGCTAGTTCCCTCTAGACTTACAGACCTGAATGTCTATGGAAACTCATATCCCATCAGGTTTATTATTTTGTAATCAAATCTGTTATCTACCTTGATTACTGGAAAGTTTATCAACTTTTATGATATTTACCGCTACCGAAGCGGTGTCTTTGATTCCGAACCTCTACCAAAGATATAATTCTATGTGGTCGGAGAGCGAAGGAGACTGGAGGAACTATTGCAATTGTACTATGTATTTAGAATGTTTAAACTAGATGAATTATTGTGATTTCAGGTATATATGTATTTTCTGATTTGAATTGAGCCAATCTAGCTCTTTAATACATAGGAATAAGGTATACTCCCTTTTGGTCCGTATAGGACCCGGGTCGCATGCTTTGAAGTAATTGGCTGTAGTGCCCAGCCCTAGGAAAATTTTAATTATGACTATTGTGTGGTTTACCTAACCTTTATCCGCTTCACAGAATATATATTGGTGGTCTGTATAAAGTAGCTGAGTCGTCGGTTAGTCTGCCTAACCAACTCTGGACCTGTTACGGTGATCGCTAAACATCTGATGGTCATTTTTGTCGTTCATCGAAAATAAGTCGTATCCCCATGAATCTGACGTGAATTTTCTCGGATTGGCTATCATTTGTGATGGTTACCACGGTCCTCGTTTGTTTTCCAGATTTGTTCTCGAACAAAATTCTCACCTTATGTTCAAAGACAAGATGTTAAATATATCATGGGTATATATAAAGTTTATTTAGGACTGTACACACGCACAATTTTACGCTTTTACGTTACACATATAGGCGAGTCAGCATTCTCATAATGCCACTTGACCAAGGGTGGAGTCAAAACGGTGGTTTTAAATTATGGTAATGGATCCTCGTTGGGTGGTCGGGGTGGTCGGTCTGTCTGCATGTCTGGCTTATCTAATAACATTCATATTAGGATGCTGTATTGTCTGTCGGGTATTTGACACATACAATCAAATGTTCATACTTTATGACTGCTATGGAATTCGTAGGTATAGAAAATAATACAAACGAGAGTAATACGAGATTGATTTACCTTATGCACCTTTTCTGTTTAACATATCTAATACCTCGTATCTTCCCCATAAAATACATTTTTTAAATAATTTTAGTAATTGCAATTTTCAAAGAATTACTAAGTCGTGTACAGTTGTTGAAGTTAAAATAGTTGATAGAGCCGCGTTGTAAGTATGGAAATACATGATTTAGGAGGCTTCCCTCACTATTAGGGGGTAGAGGTACATTTAATTGACCTGATAAAATAATAACCAATATTACATTCATATTTTGGCAACATCTGATATGACGCGCCCCGATCGCTACTAATATATCGCGTTTATCTATATATCACAGAAACTGCAGGTCTAACGTCGAAAATACACCGCCCAGTCGTCGACCCCCTTAAATCCATACTGGACGGCGCAACGCATGCGCGTAATGCGCGCTTCCTCCTAACTATTTTGTACCTACTTCCGTTGCAATCGTGTCATACATAAACATTATGGAAAGGGATTCGCGCTACTACTTAGGTATCGTGTCCGTGTATAGCAGTTTGTGGTCACACACACTGCATAGTCGCGTGTGAGCGTGTGTTTTTAATGTGTGTGTGTGAATATTTGAGACTTCAAAAAGTGTGGTTTATTTGACCAAAACGATGTTCCATCCAAAATGTATCTGTTATTATCACTCGTCAAGGTCATTTTATGATTCCACCACAATATGTCCGTCTATCATGTCGCGAAATATCGAGTAGGGAGGGATAGGTAGCTTCAACCCATTGCAAAGGGTTTTGCAGGTCTGTTTTAAAGCTTTCGCAATGTGATCGAGGCTGAGCCAGTGATAAAATAGATTAAAATATAATTCGAGTGAAGCCGAGGATAGTTAACTAGCTATAAAACCCACCCGTATACCATACTTTTAGAACTCTTGACATACAGACCACTATATCCACATTTTTTTGGGACGTAAAACAGTTAGGTACTGCGATAAGAACTAACTAGACAGCATCATGTTAATATGTAAATGTAACCCACATCAAATGTCCACAAACATTAATTGTCTCTTCATACATTCTGCTTCGAGAAAGTACTCTTGACGTTCCCATCCTTGAGGGCTCGATCGATTTGATATAGCTAGCTATAGTTGGGACGTGTATGCAATAAATGTACACAATAACTTACTTCTGAAATTATTTTAATACAATAAAATGTTTAAAAATTGCTATCTGCATCGATCGCATGCATTGTGTCCATAACGCACACACGCACATATAATAATCATTATCAAATGATCGCCTTTAAGGTTCTCGAGGCCACTGTACCGTATAGAATGGACCATTGTTACCAACATACGCTATGTGAATAAGTGCCAATTTCCAATGGCAGGTTTGGCACTTGGAAAATCTGTAGGGAATCTATTTTAAAAATGCTTTAATTGCCAGCGTGGTTGCCTAGAAATTCCCCTTCAGCGGAAGCGCTCCTGCAATTCTTAACTTGTTTTCCGGGCGGTAATGGACTTCCTCGCCGTAGGTTGTTTCCTCAACTAATGCAGCGGAAAATACCCTTTCTTTATTACATCTGAAACCATTAATGAGAGCCGTGGTGGCAGAGTGGTTCGAGCAGTTGCCTGCGAGACAAAGATCGAAGTTCGAATCCCGACTGTACCAATGAGTTTTTCTGAACTTAAGTACAGTGATTAAGTACAATGATTAGTCACACCACGAGCTTTACGGTGAAGGAAAACATCGTGAGGAAACATGCATACTTCTGAGAAAAAATTCAAAGGCGTATGTATAGTCGTGCTTGAGTAACGGCGATGGACTCTGGAAATGGGATGGAAAGTGGTTGTGTGGGTATTACCCATACACCTCTGCCTACCCCTTCGGGGACCCTTGTGGGAAGGCGTGAGGATATTTATTTATTTTAACCATTAATGAATTGGTTTGGAATTTGCAGAGGTGTGTAAGTAGTACCGTACACGTGTCACGTACACGACCACTTTTCGCCAGAGATATGTTTTATGTGCTAACGTTACAGATAGCGTGTCCATACATACCCTCTGAATTTCTTCTCTCGTATCTTCTTTACTCTTCTCTTCAATCGTATGCAGGTTTCCTATCGATGATTTCATTCTTTGTAAAGCCCGTGGTGTGACTAATCATTGTATATTTTCCTGATAATATTATAGATGTCATGGTTTGTGCCTTTCATACGCAAAAACCAATGAACGGCACATATCATCACGCAGAGTCCCTCGCGTAGTAGGCACCAGTTAACTCTAGACTTCCATACCTCTTTCGCTTCGTCCACGTACATGAGTCTCTTCATACATGCTCGCCGGTTTTGTAGATACATTTGTTAGCAAAGTTAACACAAGATTTGTTTTATGTCAGAAAAGAAATGTCCCAATGAGGTTTCATTTTACCCAGGTGGAATCGCAGGGCACAGCTAGTAGCTATAAAATACAACTGTGAAGGTTAATGAAATGTATTTTGCGAAGGTGACATTATACGCCGAGAGGGTCATGGAATATTTGTGAATGTCGTTAATAAAACATTTTACTTAAATACCTTTCGAAACGTGCCTCGCAGGCAGTTCGAAGTCTCACTTTTCGTCTGAGATATTTTAGGCACCAAGTTGACAGAAGCCTAACGCTGTTTCAGGCACGACTTTTTTTTTCTTATTGTAAGGTGAGTGGGGGTGTGGGGGCTACTACCTATACACCTTTGCCTACCCCTTCGGGAACCTTTACGGGAAGGCGTGAGGATATCCCTTCCTAAATTGCCGTAGTATAATTAAGAAGGCTTTTACGTTACATCACGAACTTTAAAACTTAATTCTTGGTCGCGCCACGTTACAGGCAAGGCAGAGACAGAGCGCCAGTTCTCTGTAGACATAAGGATCTCTCTTGCTTCCTCCTCATTTATCGGTATTGTACTCCTTTTGTCTGGAGTATTATACAATCTTAACGGCATTCGAATTGATTTAAAATTTGCGATTTCCGCACATTTCATCTATAGGACGTTAGCCGCAAGGACTCTAGTTTAACTTAGTGAAGCACGTCTGCAAGGGTCCCCGAAGAGGTAGGTAGAGGTGTCTAGTTTCCCCATACACCCGCTTTTCGCCAGAGATATATTTTAGGGGCTAACTTGAGGGATGGCGAGTGCACCGCCGTTACTCAAGCACGATTATACACAAGTCTTTGAATTTGTTCTCAAATCAATGCAGGTTTCCCCTCTATAATGTATTATAGTGACAAATGAGCAAAATTCTCATTATTGAAATAAAATGAGGAAATCAATTCAGTGTGTGTCATGTCTGCTGTGGACGGTTGACAGTTCTCTACCGACATTTGTTTCAAATTACGTCACGATGAATCAACTTCTTGAAAGACATGTTTCCGAAACAAGTATTTAGTATAGTATTGATTTTGAATCATCAATCGATCATCAATAGTCAATATTCATAGACAGTTCTGATTAATCGGGTTGTTTCGTAAAAGTGACAGTCGCTTTGTAAAAAAACGAAAACCATGGTTGAAAACTAACCGGGGAGATTTTATCGCAGTTTCTTCCCCTGGCAGGTTTTTTTTTCTTTTTTGTGTGGAAATGGCAATTATATTTAATTAGCTGCGTCGACTGTTTCACCTGGGTGAAATATGATTGATCTTGGCTTAATTTTTCCGAATTTAATCGGTTTTCTGATGCGATTGAGTACCAAAGTATCTATATAGTAGAGATCCTAACAAACTTTACATCCATGTGAGCCGTCGTGCCTACTGATGCCTAGGTAGCCGTAACCTATAGGTTCTGATGTGTCCAGTAGGTAGGTACTCAGCACCTAGATCTAACTAGTGCAATCAATACACGCCTACATAATGACCTGCGCATTGACGTAAGCAAATTAAAATATTAATTAGTCATAACTGTTCGGTAAAACACCCAATAATTGCGAGAATTATAATTAAACACAAAAAAAGGCAAGCAATGACTTGATGATTTGAACCTTTAGTCCAAAAAACCATCTGGAGTTCAACATTATTTGTCCTTAGTCCGCTCCTAGGTATACGATACTGCTATTATCTCTAGTCTTACATACCTCTTAATAAATTCAAAATCTTTTATGTTACGTAAGTGCCACAGGGAACACTTATTCAACCTCATATATCCCACAACGTAATGTAACGAATTGGCTCAAAAGTACTAGATCGATTTTAAAAAGTCTTTCACCATTTGAATGCTACATTATCACTGATTAATATAGGCTATTTTAATTGCAAGAAAAAAAATTTACGCTATAATATTTAAAAAATAAATGTCCATCCGTGCGAAGCCGGGACGGACCGCTAGTCTTTGATATAACCGCGTCAAATCAAATAAACAAACTCCGGCTCTTTATATTTGCATAGCATAGAAATGATATTTAATAGGACTTAATGCATAATGAGCACTCGAAACTGAGGAGCATGTATGAAGAGACTGAGATGAATGTTGACGAAGCAAAGAACTGACGCGAGAGAACTGGTGCTCTATACCCTCTGCTTACCCCGTTAGGGACTCTGCGTGATGATATGTATGTACTTAATGCATAATTTGTTTAGTCTGAAATCACTTGGGGACCAGGTTGCGTCGACCTTTAAGGTCCATTGTGCTGGCAACGTTGACGTAATTCGGTGCAGTGTCGCCTAGAACCACCATTATCGCCTCGCAGGGAAATATTAAGTCTATTGTTTTCCCTGTAACTGGCTCTTGCGTCACAAGGTATATAATCAACACTGTTATGCTTGGTTCACACTTTCTGCGCAAGCAAATTGCTTCTGTGATATAAGCATGTTCTTATCTATGTATATCCTATTTTTAAAAGGGGCGTGTAGGGCGCGTTCTTTCAAAAAGTCCCCTCGTCCTGGCAACGTGTATTTGAATACCTACATACTTTACTTTACGGTTTTAATTAAATCGTTTTAAGTTTCTAGTTAGGGAATTATGCTGACCTTAAATCTCGTTATTATATATTTTTCTATTAAAAGGATCTACAGGCTAATTACATTACATAGTTTTTAGGATGTTCACGGGTATACAGAAGGCCATATACAGAGAGATATCTGTTCTAGCCCTATACACTGTGTAATCTTATTCCTAATATTAACTGAAAGTAAGTGACTATCAATCGATCAAACATTCAAGGATGGGAACGTCAAGAGTACTCAAAATCAGCGAGCTTATATAAGGGTGCAAGATGAATGACGAGAAAAGGTTTGAGGACAACTGGCGCTTTGCTCTCTCTGCCTAACCCGCAAGACACGATGTGTTATGTATGTTAAACATATGTATAACTCTTAGAACCGTCGTGAATCTTTGGAATCATCGAAATATTTACCCAAGACGGTAATAGAACGCCGAATGCTAGTAAAGAGTGTGCGCGAGCGCAAGGTTAACTCTCAATGCTCCACTTTCACTATTAAAATATCGGAGTAAACAAATAGATGTGGCTTGCGTCACAGGTTAATGATCAAGCAATGGAGGGATTCAAGTGGTTTACAATGAGACGTAACTTTGTAGGAATTACTGTGCTGACTGACTTTTCCTCAACGTCAGTGAAGTTTACTGCTTCGTTGGAGTTGTTCGTTGGTGGGCTTTTGGCACAACACTCGTTGTTATTCGCACGAGCCGTAGATCGTCGAGTTCTCGGGTCATCGCTGTACACTGGCAAATTATATTTACTGGAATTCTGATTTTAGAGTTTCCATGAAATGCAACCATATGGATCCGGGATAGCAAAAAATATATATTTAGAGATCAAACGGCATAAGTCATTGGCAAACATAGTATGGTTTTAAGCTTTTACAAGTATACATACATACCTACATATCATCACTAAGTTCCTTAAGGGGTAGACAGAAAAAGTAGTAGTTGTCTATCACAGATGCCGTGTCCATTAAGCTGTTTCTTAAGCACTACAACAATACACGTACACGTAGTAAACAACAGACGTGCAGGTTTCTCGGAATTTTGCTCATAATGTTTTATTTTTCATTTTTTATTATGATAAACATGTATATGCGTGCTTGATGGACTCTCCATCTGTCATGTTAGAACCTAAAATAATAATAATAATAATTTATTTATTTTCTCACGACAGTAAGTTCAGTACATAGGTATACAATTCAAATATATCTCGGAAAGTGGGTGTGTGGTGGTAGACAGAGGGACCTTCGGGGACCACCCTTTTGGGAAGGCGTGAGGATATTTAGATTATTTTTTTGTGACAATTGTACCCGATAGGTGGCGCTGTCGTGTTCCAGAAAGTTTACTTTTTTCACCCAAGCGAATCTGTGGGACAGCTAGTATATACATAATGTAATAAATATCCATTGCAATTTCTGAATACATGTGTATCCGTTATTGAAAATCTGTGTTAATGTTGTTGCAGGTCGGTGCGTTGCGTGTGCAAGCGGCGCGGCGCGCGGGTGTGTAGAGGTAGCTGAGGTCGGAGCTAGACCAGATCACTAAAATGAACGAGTTAGATAGTCTGCGCCAGGAGGCTGAGACCCTCAAGAATGCTATCAGAGTGAGTTGCCTTACAGTCTTAAATACATAATGTGCAATAAATGTATTTCACTACTTACAATCGTACGTAGGTTTCCTTCACCGTAAAGCTCTCGATGTGACTAATCGCTGTACTGAAATTCAGAAAACTTCAGTGGTACAGTCGGGATTCGAGTTCGTTATCTTTGTTGCAGAACCACTCGGCCACAGCGGCTATAATATGATATGATTAATTTAATTCAATTCAATTCATTCGATTGGGATGTCTGATGATACGTAGTTGTACAATTATATGTATATACTCTCCTCGCGCCAGGATGCAAGGAAGGCGGCCTGCGATACATCGCTGGCGCAAGCGACAGCCAACCTGGAGCCGATTGGACGCATACAGATGCGCACGCGCCGTACCTTGCGTGGCCATCTTGCTAAGATATACGCCATGCATTGGGGAAGCGATTCAAGGTAATTATCCTCATTGAAAGCGGGGCTCTTGTCGGCGTCTCTGATGAAGTCCCTTCCATTTGCTTCTGTCCAGTGTAACCTCTTTGACCTTTTTAAACGTCATACATACATACATACATACATACATATAATCACGCCTCTTTCCCGTAGGGGTGGGCGTCTTCCACTTCTTTCCACTTGCTACGATCCTTAAATATTTGTTTCGCTTCGTCCACTTTCATTATTCCCTTCATACATACTCTTTGGATTAGGGTACTCTTGACCTGGCCTTGTTTCAAGACGTCCCTGATTTGAAACGTCCGCCTAGGTATACACTTTTTTCGTCATGAGAGACACTTTTTCTTTGTATTGACTCATGTGTGTTAATATTGGTCTTCTTCTCTCCCACTCCCTTTCCTTCTAAGATATTCCTAAAGAGCTGTCATGTCGTATAAGTTATTCTATCATCTTTCCTCTTCTCTACCTGACCATGTTTAGTATTTCTTTCCTTGCCGAAGTTTACCGATTACCGTCACCCGAGTGGTATAAAACAAATTTCGTTGAAACAGTCTAGATATTATTTAAGTTTGGTTTTTGCTTAATAGCGTTTAAATAACCAAACGTTAGAAGCAGAAGTGAGTAAAGGGATTTTGAACCTTGAAAGTCAATGATTGCATCAAAAATTATAACAAGTTGTGTAACATACAGCTACTAGCTATTTGATATGTCGTGTACAATTTGAGCACGATCCAAGATCTCGTGACCAATGTGAGTTAACGACAGATTTGTATCATCTCTGACCTACATTAATGAGGAAAATGTTTAGTCATGCCGAAGGTGGCGGGACCTTGAAGTGTACGTTCGGACGTATTTTTTTCATATGTATGCTTAAGGCGATATTTCCTAAAAGGGCGTGCTTACAAACTATACACATTATTTTAGGACCCAACGTAGCAGATGGCGAGTTCATAGCTGTTACTCGAGAACTTTTATATACGCCTTTGAAATTCCTCTCGTGGCCTTACTAATAACTTTTTCCGATAAACTCATTGGTACAGTCGGGGCTCAAACTTGCAATCTTTGTGCTAACAATGTAACCTTGCAAATGTTAACAAGTTATAGATTTACCAACACTTACAATTAAATCTGCCTCACGAATCATGTATGAAACCGCATGAAAATCTGTTCTGTAGTGTTTTGAAGTTTTTCATGAATAGACATGATTTCATGAGAGAGGGACGCGGCGGGGAACTTTCAGTTATAATATGTAGTTTATATACTGACAAGCTGTATGTATGTATGTACACATTTTATATGTGTATATAATTATAATGATATACATGTGATAATGATATTAAATATTTTGCCAACTGCCACAGGAATCTAGTGTCAGCGAGCCAGGACGGCAAGCTGATAGTGTGGGACAGCCACACCACAAACAAGGTGCACGCCATTCCATTAAGATCGTCGTGGGTGATGACCTGCGCGTACGCACCCTCCGGCTCTTACGTCGCTTGCGGCGGCTTAGACAATATATGCTCCATATACAGGTTAGTAAACTAACATAATTTAAAATAAAATAAATATGTATAACCCCTTAACGGCCCCCCATTGAGGGCAATATACGATTTTAAATTTACTTAATCAACACACAGGGAACACTTACTGATCATCACATGGTGTCATAAAAATTTGATGAACAGTCGACATTCGTGAAGATATGGCAAAATTTTTTCATTTCCTTATTTTGGCATAAAATCTGTGCCGTAAAGTTGTAGAATGTAACTTAGTTGTTATGTTTCAATATTATATATTTTTTGGAAAATAATCCCTTAGGTAACCATGCTTTTTGTTGACATTTTGTTATCCCTAGAGCTATTTGTTATATTGCATCGTCATGAGGATATATTCTCAACACTGTGCATTTGTTTTACTAGTTACATAATAATAATAATTAAAGTTTTAATTCATTCACATTACAACAGAACAAACCATGAATTATTTAACATCACTATGTATACAATAATAATTAAACATCATATATATTACATTACATTAAGATCAGTAATATTACAATTAATTTAATTACATTAATAAAATAAAACTAGTTAGTATTAGGTCCTTAGTAGTAAAACTCTTTACTTCAGTAATCACTATTCTTTAGCGAACCTGATACTATGAGCACTATGCATCGTTACAAACTTGCAACCAATATATATGTGTGTGTGTGTGCGTAGTTTAAAGACACGGGAAGGCAACGTGCGCGTGTCTCGCGAGCTGCCGGGCCACTCGGGCTACCTCTCATGCTGTCGCTTCCTCGATGACAACCAGATCCTCACCAGCTCGGGCGACATGACCTGGTCAGTATACTTAATTATATATGACCATCCTTGAATCGATGTTCCTACGTTAACCGGTGTGCTTGTATGAACAGTGTATGCTTAGATACTCTACAGTCTGCCTGCCATATGAGGGATCATGAGTAATGATATGTATATATCTATAATGTTGGATAAGACTAAATACAATGTATAGATGTAGTCATAGGACTATTTTATTGAAGCTTGAATTAGCCGACAAAATTTGTCAAAACAGCAGAGAATACATATCGTCTTTTTGATATATATGTAAGACCCATGTATACTTTGTTTAAGGAAAACTACCAACGTCGCACTTTTGTTTATAATTACCTCATACAACTCGAATTAGTTGACTTCATCATCATCATAGCTGGCAGACGGAGGTAGTTAGAGGCAGCTGTGTGTAGGTGTGTGTGTGTGTAGGTGTGTGCGTAGGTGTGAGTGTGTAGGTGTGAGTGCGTAGGTGTGTGTGTGTGCGTGTGTGTGTAGGTGTGTGCGTGTGTGTGTGTGTGTGTGTGTGTGTGTATAAGTGTGTGTGTATAAGTGTGCGTGTGTGTGTGAGTGTAGGTGCGCAGCGCCCTGTGGGGACATCGAGACGGGCCAGCAGTGCGGGCAGTTGTGCATAAGTGTGTGTAGGTGTGCAGCGCTCTGTGGGACATCGAGACGGGCCAGCAGTGCGGGCAGTTGTGTATAAGTGTGTGTGTGTGTGTGTGCAGCGCTCTGTGGGACATCGAGACGGGCCAGCAGTGCGGGCAGTTGTGTATAAGTGTGTGTGTGTGTGCGCAGCGCCTGTGATCGAGACGGGCCAGCAGTGCGGGCAGTTGTGTATAGGTGTGTGTGTGTGTGTGTGTGCAGCGCTCTGTGGGACATCGAGACGGGCCAGCAGTGCGGGCAGTTGTGTATAAGTGTGTGTGTGTGTGTGTGTGTGTGCAGCGCTCTGTGGGACATCGAGACGGGCCAGCAGTGCGGGCAGTTGTGTATAAGTGTGTGTGTGTGTGTGTGTGCAGCGCTCTGTGGGACAGCGAGACGGGCCAGCAGTGCGGGCAGTTGTGTATAAGTGTGTGTGTGTGTGTGTGTGTGTGCAGCGCTCTGTGGGACATCGAGACGGGCCAGCAGTGCGGGCAGTTGTGTATAGGTGTGTGTGTGTGTGTGTGTGCAGCGCTCTGTGGGACATCGAGACGGGCCAGCAGTGCGGGCAGTTGTGTATAAGTGTGTGTGTGTGTGTGTGTGCAGCGCTCTGTGGGACATCGAGACGGGCCAGCA
>JACCPG010000807.1:0-55902 GCA_016069955.1 Drepana arcuata | reverse complement strand
GGACATCGAGACGGGCCAGCAGTGCGGGCAGTTGTGTATAAGTGTGTGTGTGTGTGTGTCTGTGTGCAGCGCTCTGTGGGACATCGAGACGGGCCAGCAGTGCGGGCAGTTGTGTATAAGTGTGTGTGTGTGTGTGTGTGCAGCGCTCTGTGGGACATCGAGACGGGCCAGCAGTGCGGGCAGTTGTGTATAAGTGTGTGTGTGTGTGTGTGTGTAGCGCTCTGTGGGACATCGAGACGGGCCAGCAGTGCGGGCAGTTCACGGGGCACACGGGCGACGTGATGTCGCTGTCGCTGGCGCCGGACCAGCGCACCTTCGTGTCGGGCGCCTGCGACGCCTCCGCCAAGCTGTGGGACATCCGCGACTGCCAGTGCAAGCAGACCTTCCCGGGACACGAGAGTGACATCAACGCCGTCACGGTCAATATACGATTATACTATATGTACTATACTAGCGAGGCGGCCCATCCTTTGGAAGGGACCAAATTAACTCCGGCACTGGGGTGGCAAAAAACGACGGCTGTCTGGTCTAGTGGTTTCTGAGGTCGAGGGTCCGATTCCCGCTGGAGGCAGATATTTGTGTGATGAACACGAGTATTTGTACCTTAGTCTTAGATGACCTTTGCACCTATAATATACACATATATCTATCTATATAAGTAAATATACTATTGTCTCGTCACCATAACACAATATTTGCTTAATTTGGGGCTTAAACGGAACAGATAAAAGTGTTCACGTATTATGGTCCAAGTATAGGCTAGTGGTATGATGTTTTCAATGTCGTCGTACAGTTCTTCCCGTCCGGGTTCGCGTTCGCGACGGGCTCTGACGACGCCACGTGCCGCATGTTCGACATCCGCGCCGACCAGGAGCTGGCGATGTACTCTCACGACAATATAATCTGCGGCATCACGTCCGTGGCCTTCTCCAAGTCTGGCCGGCTGCTGCTCGCCGGCTACGATGACTTCAACTGCAACGTGTGGGACTCGATGAAGAGCGAACGTGCAGGTGAATATTACAAGCTTACCCCGCGGTTTCTCCTTGCGTAATATATGATTTCATTGGTAGATTTTACATATGTATATTTGAACCCGAATCTAGGATGAGGCCATCCTGTAGAGGAATATATTTAAGAGGAAAATATGTTTTGTCTGTACATGTAAATGATATGACAGGTGGAGGCATTCAAACATAAAAAAAAATAAACACCGGTATAGATGTCATAGTGTGACAGATGTCAAATCTTTGAACGCCTCTCGGGCACTACTTTGGGTGCGTTCCACTAAGCGCCCACAACGATTAAAATGCTCTTTTAGTCGTTCCACATAACGACGCAACTCACAAACAAGTGGATCGGGAAAAACTGCGGTCGTGAGCGTGATCATTGTGAACGCTTAGTAGAACGCACCCTTTACATTGTCCATGTATTTCTTGTCAGATTTGTGTCGTTTTACTCATCTTAATATTAAGCTTAGAGTTTGTCGCTGCACTTAAATACGGAATAAACTCATTGGTGTTCCTCTGGGTTCTTGCAGGATACTACTATAACCCCCTGCTACCACGGCGCTGCGTTACTAATGCACGTATTTAATTATTGCAGGCATCCTGGCCGGTCACGACAACCGCGTGTCGTGCCTCGGAGTGACCGAGAATGGCATGGCCGTCGCTACCGGCTCCTGGGATTCGTTCCTCCGCATCTGGAACTAAACACCCCACACACCCTCACAACCCACCCCCCCACTCCCTCGCACTCTTACACACCACGCCAACACACACCACCTCCTACAAGCAACGCATATTAAATCCTAATCACATAGTAAAGTTACATATACACATTATATTCAGCTGCATATTGCAGATAAATAACCATTACCTTAATACTAAATAATCACACAGATCTCAAATATTGCATGGAAATGCGATTACGATGTAATCTTTACTAGTTTCATCGTTAATTAAAAAAATCTGTCGTTAAATGTAAATTGTGGTGCGTGATTGGTGTGAGCTTTGTTTTCCAATTTCGAATCCTGCCAATCAGCGCCTATATCGCGTATTGCTCTTTGATTGGTTGATTCGATGAAGCCTGAGTATTACTCTACTCTACGCTCTTTGTAATAAGGTTAAATATTACAGTCGCGAAAATATGTAGCGGCTTTAGGATTAGGCTTCTGAACTATTTGTCGGTCTGTTCCACGAGGGAGCAGCTTTTCCCATTCTAATATCAACCTTATCTTACTGTATATAGAGTGCGATGGACCGACAAAACGATTTACTGTGAGGGTTCCAGCGAACGCACTATCCTTCGCTTTATTTATTTGATGTAATGAATAAAAAGATTGTTTTCTAACATGAAAAGCATTTAAACTTAACCGTAGGGTGAAGTTTACACTTGTATGTATGTGTGTGTGCGTGGAGAGCGTCTGTTCACTTGGTTCATATGCATACGTTTATATATACAATAATGATAAATGATTTAATGATTGCGAAGCCGGAAGCCTTCTATGGAGGGAATGCTGCTTGATTGATTTTCTGTGAATCGGTGAGTTTACCTTTTTTTTCATTTAAAGTGTTAAAGTAATCTTTAGATAATATGTGTACTCTATGTATAGATAATGCTTGTAACTATGTAGAAACGGGTTTCTACTAAGAATGAAAATTAGAAAATCTGTCCATGCAATGCGAATAGCTATAAGTTATGGCAAAGTAAAAATTATCCATTCTTATGAATATTTATCTTTACATATTACCAGAAAGGTTGCAAAGAAGGTTGGGATTAAGGTAGTTAATCCAGCTACGCGCAAACGATAATCTCGTGGTGCAATTGACCATAGGCTGCGGTAACCGCTTATCATCAGGAAGATCACATGCTTATTTGCCATCTTTTGCGTAAAAGATATAAGATATATTTAGTTTCCAACGTGACCGATAGCGAGTCGGCGTTCAACAAGCACGACCATATATGTATTTGAATTTCTCAGAAGTATCCTGACTTCCTCATCAGCTTTAACATCACCGTAAAGCTCGAGGTGTGATAAATCACTACTTTCGGATTAAACAGACAACTTCTTAGATTACAACCCTCACTGCTTATAAGCAAGCAGAGATGTATACTTCTCTGCCAACACAGCTCTTACTCCGCTAATTAAGAAATTAGATTTCCTTTACCCCGTGGTTTCATCGGCATAAGATTTCATTGTTAGTGTTTTTCTTAAATGGAAAAAAATACCATGTGTTAATCCAGTTAATAATTTATCTCTATGCCAAATACCGTTGCTATATTTCGCATTGTTAACAATCGAAGGATATTCTGTGACGGCATATAACTATTACGTTCTCTCCATGTTCTAAATAAGGCTCTCCTTTTTCCAGGTGATAACATCGCACAACAGAAATTTCGTACAAGTTCTAAAACTCTATAATTAAAGAACCAAATATTATGATTAATTGTATTGACGCGTAATTTATTGAATGTGAGAAATGCCCCTATGTTTGTAATTATCATGTAATCCTTACTCGGTTCAACATTTATTTATAATTATGTTTTTATTATTAATTATATGTATGTTAGTTTATAATGTATGAGATTGCTCGAGATCTCCGCAGCAACAGAAAACGTTCAATATAAAATAATATTCTATGAGATTTGTGTCGTAATGTTGTGTGGGACAGTCTAGCGACGAAATCAATTGTACTTGTAATTTTAAAATGAACATCATAAGGGCGCTTGCACACGACCGGACACAGCATAAATATCTCAACGCGGCTCGGACGTGTGTAACCGCCTTTATAGATGTAATATAACCACATGTGCGTAGGACCTAAGCATACAGTGTTGTTTATACTTGACATTTCAATATACATTATTTAACATTCACATTTTCGTATTAATATTTAAAAAAACCCTTAACTTTTATACGTCGCTGTTAAACTAGTTATTATGCTATGAATTTAAAAGAGCATTTTTACACACCCGGGTTATATATATAATATACATTTCTCGAGTTGCCATAACGAAACAATTGATTTGTGTGCAACCAGTTTTTAAGTAATGCATTTCTCTTCCATTCCTAAATCTGTCTGATGTTAGATTTATTTCATTTCGGTCACTCAGTTGATGAGTCACTCAGCAAAATCAATGACGAATGCTTAGTTCATTCAGGATTCAATCAGTTTTTTACATTTATAATGTTTCTAACGCACTACGTAATATCACGTGGACATAGGACGTAGGCCATTCACACTATTTCTATCCCCATCGCTCCATCGCAAGGATCACCATCGAAAATCGGGGATAAGCGAATGTCGATCTTATTCAAACGACGATAAACATAAATTTTCCTCGAGTGTGTATAAAACGATTATTTGTATAATGGGAATGCGAACATCGTACATTCGTCCCATAAGTTCATTAATAGAGTAAGCTAGCTTTAGGTTATTAAGGGTTATACAATAGGCATTTGTAACTCGAACATTCTGTGTTGCTATCCGCGAAAATCGACGCAATTATACCTTTTTTCTATGTGGTAACACTAGTATGTGTAAGCATAACATTGATTTGCAGTATTCGATGCACAAACATGTAATGTTTTATTGTGAGTCTGCTTCTTAGTTTAATTATTACAGTCGATAATGTCGCGCTAACTGTTTATATATATATTAATTTGAAATAATTTTATTAAGCCTCGTCTTAGATAGGTTACAAATATAGTAGATGTTGTTGTAAGCAGACGCGACGATGTGGCAACACTGGGAGCTGGTTACTGTCGATATATTTATGCTTTCAATATTTAATAACTCTCACACGTATTTATTACATCGTCACTATATATGATTATTATGCTCAATTTATAATGTGACTATCGCACAAGGACGGTCAAAACTTAACGTCATTCTTGTCAACAGTTCAAGTTATTAAGGCGACTACAAAATAACACTTTTGATTGTAGCATATCAATACCACCCGCTCGGCAATTTTATGTGAACAAGAAGTCTTATGGAGTTATCCTCAATAACTTTTCAGTTTGGTTAATATCTAAGCAATTAAGGTCTGTATACACGCATTATATATTACACGTAAGGTAATTTGCATATGGAATGACGAGATTTGAAGGTCATCTGTCCAGCGCAACACAAAATGGCCGCCGCACTAAAGGCGGGCTGTCATCTTTGAGGCTAGGTTGGATTCAGATATCCACGACGGAATTGTCATTGCGTTGGGTAGATAATTATAATGGGAGTATAATCCGCGGTAAAGCTCTGGTCTGCTAGTTTTATGCGTAGGGTTAAGATACTTTTTTAAAAATAAACAATTGATTTTCTACTGTATGTAACGGCTTTTTAAAAAAAATTGTTTATGAACATAATATATAACATAGCATTGTACATTTTAGAAGAAGGCCCCTATTAAGTTTATTGTCTTTTTCAAGACCAATTTTCTCACAATTTACATTGTATGGGCTGGACTGCCATATTTTATTCTATAACTGTATACTAAAAATATATTAGAATTTTTCACGTCTGGTCTGTGGTTCCTGTCAGTAAGCCTCTGGCATCGCATATAACAACCTCTGATAACCATTGTCTATGGTCGATGCAAAAGGAGCCAAGAGATTCGCATTGTGATTCCGATGAGGTCTCACGAGTAAGAAATTAACCGATAAAACACACTCTTTTGACACAGAAATAAATGGATTCGTAATAAGTTATCTTTCATTTGCTAGTCCACGTCTTTGGTATGTTTAAACATAATTATTCTTAGTGGTGTAATACTAATTATAATGTATTGTGTAAAATATTTTTTTTAGTTATTATATCAATAAATTAAAATTTGTTTATTTTATTTTGTGTTTTATTGTTACCTTACCTCCCATTTTCTTGATTTTAAAGTGCGTTTTAGCGAAGTTCTAACTAGGTAGGTACTAACTGCCCCGCAGTTACACCTATGTAAGAATAGATTTCATACATAATTATATATATATAACATAAATACAATTCCACACAAATTGACATTAGGTACGCAAATTAAGCAAAGCTTGTGTTATAGAAATTAGATAACGATATACATACATACTTATATAGATAGTATATAAACACATGCGACATCCAAGACTAAGGTACGAGGGCTCGTGTACATCATACAAATATCTGTCCTCAGCGGGAATCGAACCTACGACCTCAAGTTTTGCAATCAGGAGCTCTAACCACTAGACCAGACGGCTGTCAAAATTAAACCAAACCTATGCTAATTCAGCGCATTATCTGTTTCTGGGCCCAATGTTATCCAAATATATTATTTATTATATTATTATATACATATAATAAAAATTTAACAGATCGCTGTCTGTACATTGAAGATATATGGGAGAAAATATTATTGGCACCTTTATTAACGCAAAACAATGATTGTTATATTTTGTATACTTATCAAACAGATACAGTAGATTTTTTGTCTGTGCGTTTGTGCACGCTAATCTAAGTAAAGGCTTATCCGATTTAGATGTGGTTTTCACTAATATATTGTGGTAAGCTTCACTTAGCATATCCAAAACATACTGGCCAAAGTCACTATTCCACGGGGACTAAGTTGCGGGCACAGCTAGTTAATAGCGTTAGGTTTATAATATAATAATATATCCTCACGCCTTCCCACAAGGGTCCGTGAAGGGGTAGGCAGAGGTGTATAGGTAATACCCACACACCCACTTTCCGCCAGAGATATATTAGGTGCCAACGTGACAGATGGCGAGTCCATCGCCGTTACTCAAGCACGACTATACATACGCCTTTGAATTTCTTCTCAGACGTATGCAGGTTTCCTAATAACGTTAGGTGAACACCATTATAAAGTCAAGAACTGACCTACTAAAGGAAGCGCCACTTACGCGCGCTTGTCACACTCAACCTAGTACATAGGTACATACAGAGTCAGACTTGTGCACATGTACAGATTAGCACTATCAATTATATGCTCCGATAAACAGTGGGTAATTATTCATTAGTTATGTTAATAGGATACAACATTTGTTTGTTTGCATATCGCATTAGGGTATGAATCTTGTTGGTAAGTGGTTATGTAATAAATAAATATATCAAATACTGATTTAATATATAGCACATATTATGTGCTACCTACATACTAGGCTGATATGAAATTGACTTATTGGATGAATGAAGATAGTGTGGTAGGTTAGCCAGGAGAGCAATAATTATTTTTATTATAAGGGGCGGGTGTTAATTCCTTTTGAAACCACATTGGAGGACGTCTATAGCGAGTTTTGTGGTACATCATGTAGACATTGTATTTTATCTATTGATGCAAATACAACGTGATGACACTCAGGTGAAATTTCCAGTCATCATGCGCAGTTGTAATTTTGCCAAATCCATACTATAATTCTCGACATGATTCTCAATTATTTTGGACTAGTTTTTGCCCGTGGATTCTCGCGTTCAATGAATCAATAAGTTCAGATTTTTCCTCCCAATGCAGGGCCTCTAGGCCTCTTCAAAACGCCACTGTTTCCGGCTGTGCCACCGCCAACAATATCACCTGACCATCAGTCTGGTTGCCGACCCACAATTCTGTATCTGTAAGAGTACAAGACGAGTTTAATGGTGATGAAAAATATAGAGAAAAAACCTGCATACGTTTAAGTTTTTTTTTTTTTTTTATTGTCTCTGGTAGCGTGAGTTCCGGGAACTTTTGCTACTTAACCGGTCAATGGCGAGACCTAGGCCTCCAGCCAGACGTTTAAGAAGACATTCAAACAAGTATGTATAGGTCGTGCCAAGGAAACGGTGGCGCACTGACATCTGTCACTTTGGTACCTAAATTACACATTGTGGCATTGTGATATGCCGAGGACATCGAGGACCTTTGTCGAGGGGAAGATGTGAAGTTAAATCAATTATATTAATTATGACACTAGCGTAACTTAGCAGGTACCTAACGAAACTGGCCTGTCCTATATTCAAAAACGACAAATAAATCTACCTATAATTAATTACTGTCATTATCGTAGGAAAATGCCGATACGCTGGATTGCTCGACCGATTCCTTTCCTTGTCACTTAAATACCAGATAACACATCTGTAGATAGATAATATATAGTAGAAGTATAAACTTGGTGGAGGACAGAGGCGTTCTATTCTTCCTGCCGTTAGAAAAAAATCTCTGTTCACGCTCACGGTATTTTTTTTATACAACTTGGGTGGTAAACAAGCATGCGGCCCGCCTGATGATAAGCGGTTACCGCCGCCTTTGGACGCTAGCAACACTAGGGGTATCACTCGCGCGTTACCAACCCTGCAGAAATCGTTATTAATTTTATGGCAATGACATTAGGTTCGGAAAAAGTTTCATTGCCATTGATTGATAGCGTGAGCGTGAACAGACGGGAAGGAGCTTTTGTTCAGGAGAGCTGGACGTCCTAGGCCGCGTTCAAGCTTCGCCCTTATCAGTTCTTCGCTTTCTGGGACATGTGTACAGCATGGAGTTCTTCAAGAAGGGTGTGAATATATTACTGGGATATACTATCATTACATTTGAAAAACTAGAAATACTTTGCTGGAGCAAAGTATTTCTAGTTTAAAATTGCCTGTTGCCACACGAAATTCATGGAACAATGCTAAGATAGCCACTTTTAAAACATCAGTGAATGTTTAACTTTACGGGGATTTTTATCATACGAAACTTCAGTCAGACATCGCAGCACGTTTTGGCATCTTCCACGAATATAGAGCCAATTGACGTACGCACATTGGTACACGTCATTGCGGCGTCGACTGGCTGAGGTGAAGGCGAGTGGCTGGTTCATATACACGCGGACATACTAAGGGTGGTGCCGCGACATCGTCCACGTAAACCAATTCTGACCTACTAAAGATATCAAGTTTTAGGCAACACATTTATATTTATCCATTCAATTCCACCATCCAGTAATTTATAAAAGGAACAATGAAAAAAGATCCTATATATTCCCCACGAAGCGGACCCCGAAATGTTAGGGTTTAGTAGACACATCTATCGAGATATATTTTGATGCCAATGAGACAGATGGCGTGTATCACCGTTTCTCAAGCGCTAAACTATAATTATATACGTCTTTGAACGTCGTCTCAAACGCATGCATCTCATCTTGATGTTTTTCTTCACCGTAAAGCTCTTGGCGTGATTAATCACTAAAGATAAGTTCAGAAAAACTCATTGATACAGTCAGGACCAACCTGCGTTGCAGGCAACCAGGCTTACTCCGCCACCTCCCTAACAGTACTCACTCAATCAATATCTTCTTCCATTAAACATGTCAACGTTAGTGTAAGGCAGCGGGAGAACGAAAGAAGTATGGGCGCGGGCAAACATCGAACGGGTTATCTCCGAAAAGACAAATATAATCAGTATCATTCTGGAGTTAATACAATAAGGAGATCTTTATTCACAGTCGCGACGTACGTGATTCCTCTCATGTTATCAGTCTATAGGCTACAGTCAGGTATGTAATAACACAGTACTATATACTCGAAACCAACGAGCATGTATGAAGAGACTGATGAATGTGCACGAAGCGAAAGAGGTATGTAAGTCTAGAGAGAACTGGCGCTCTATACTCTCTGCCTACCCCGTTGGAGACTGCGTGATGATATGATGATGATGAGTACTATAGACAAGAAATAGGCATAGAGAAAAATACAGTCACAAATGGGCAGGTATAGACTTTTCATACAGATAGTCTTTAAGGAATCGTGGGAGAGCTTTTGTGAGCACTTAAAAGCTCATGTCCTGTAGACGACCTAATCAACTCCCTTATGCTTTTGAGCGTGAAAATAGCTGCCACTATTGTCAACAGTGGAAGGTTGAGGAAAACACTTGCGTTCAGGGTCATGTCTACTGAATCATGAAAATGGTAAATAAGGTACATATGCGATGGATGGCGAAACAACGCAGTCGGCCCGGGCCCGAATTAGACTCTGGCAGAATTCGCGTCTAACTAGGGTGACCATTGCGTCGAGAGGTTCGGGGATTGTGCGTGTTGGAGTGAGCTAGAAGATCGAAGGAAAATAAACAGGACAGGTACAAATAAAATAGCATAGAAATACTTCCAATGGAAAATAGACCGATTTTTTTAAAGCTAATTGCCGAAAAAACGAGATATAAATAAGCTTTACTGCATGCTAACAAATTAAGTAAATGTTCTAAATCCATGGCACGCGGAAGAGTGCCAAGAAAGCTGGCAGCATTGGCACGTTGTATAATAATGCTGTGATCTTTTATTGACGCTCTACTCCTATTGGTAGCCGGACGTTATATAGCCTCAATAAACTCTAAAGAATTTTTCAATACTGATGTTTCTGACATTAGCGCGGTCAACAGAACTCTTCAGGTTTATAATACGAGTATTTCTTAATTAATACCCCGATAAGCCTGTTTATTTATTTATTTAAGGCCACTTACATAGTTGACACTAAAGATAGCCTTACAACTAGATGTAAAATATTAGTTTAATGCCACTGCATACAATGCAACGCATACAAGCGGCGTCAGCATGCAAACAGATTAATTAAGAGCACAGAAAAATGTGGATAGATATTAAAGGTTCATATCTAGAAGTATACAAAACAGGAAGCTAAGTTAGGTTAAGATTCAAATGTAACACAATTTACCGCCACAAAGATTAATTAATTAGACTTAATTAGAAGTTATATATGAATATCTTTTCGACTTCCCACAAGGGTCCCCCAAGCGGCAGACAGAGGTGTGTAGGTAGCACCCATACACCCAGTCCGCCAGAGATATATTTTAGGTGCCAACGTGACAGATGGCATGTCCATTGCCGTTACCCAAGCACGACACATACGCCTTTGAATTTTACTCAAACATAAGAAGGTGTCCTCTCTATGTATTCCTTCACCGCAAAGCTCGTGGTGGGACTAATCACTGTACCTAAGTTCAGAAAACCTCATTGCCGGCAACTGCTCTAACCGCTCGTCCACCAGAGCTTTGTAATTAGTGTCCCGTGTACTGAAAAAATCCGTCACCGACTGAGTGGTGGCCTGCTCCAGTTTATGCAAGCTGATAAGCGAAATTGAATCATTACTTGCTACTACTACCAATAATGGTAACTGCTGTATAAACAGTGAGTATCGCCTGTGTCAACATCACGTATAGTGACACAGTTCTTCTAGGAAAACATCTTTGTTTAACATCAGTGTAACAAAACCAGGTACAGCTGTGGATTATTTGGAAAATCTACCACTCCATGGTCACCCTACGCCGAACGAAGCTTTTCTTATTACGTAATGCGTTCGAACTTATTTTATTTTAGTTAGTACGACTCGATCGCGCGCCGAGCACGCGTCTGCACCGGCTGCGCGCCACATACAACCTTATTATACAGTAATACAGTTTATAATTCAGTGATTTAATTAGAATAAGTGCTATTGAAGGTGCTAATAGAAATGGTCTAGTTCGACACGTGATTTTTTAAAGGATTATTAATATTTTGTTTCAGCGTGGGTGTTTGTATTGTGGGTAGTTTTTTTGTGTTTTGTTTGTGGGTAGATAGTTATTCCCGTTGAGTAATCGCTTATATTGGGCTGTTCGTCATTGCCGGTAGTCGGGCGGCCATCAGGAACCCTGGTGTCTTAGGTGGAAATTCATATTTTTGATCTAATACTGTATCTGGTTGTAGATATAGAGTTGTGTGTTGGTATTACCTACCTCTGCCTACCACTTCGGGGACCCTTATGGGAAAGCGTGAAGATCTATATATTGAGTTCGTATAATTAAAAAAAACATTTTTATTTACAATGAATATGATTGTCATTTTAAAGAAATTTATTTATAATTTGTTAAGAGCCATAGTCACGAAAAATATATTCTAAACAGTTGGTGTTCATATGGTAATGGTGTTATAATTTTCGAATGTTAACAATACAAAAAATAAAATATTTCTTCTTTTGATGAACACAAAGAGTCTTGCTATTGATCAACGACATAAATGAAATCGGCGAGCATGTATGAAGAGACTGATGACGAAATAGATCTGTAAGTCCAGAGAGACCGAGCACTCCTTCTGCCCACCCCGTGAGGATACCCCCACGGGGTATATATACATATACCCTGTTTGTTTCTGTTTCAATTATTTATTTACAGTTTTGGTATTCATATAATATTCATATAGTATTCATATAATATGAGCAGTTATTATAATGACTATTACCTAGAAAAGACAAGAAAATATTTAATTAAAAACCTATCAAATCGCACCAATGACGATGAAATGTGGTGTGCCGATATGACCCCAACTTTATCTTAATTATACATGTATTTAACATCAATTTATTTCATAATGGTCTGTATTAATTACTATTTAATCTTCAAGCATACTATATATTCATACATACTCGCTGGTTTTTGACATATATAAATATATATGAATGACATGATGGATGTAGATAAAGCGAAAGAGGTCTGTAATTCTAGAGAGAATTAGCGCTCTACTATCTCTGCCCACCCCGTGAGGGACTCGGTTACATTTATCTAAAAATCTGTTTCTATTGCATACATACATACATATCATCACGCCAAGTCCCTAACGGGGTAGGCAGAGAGTATAGAGCGCCAGTTCTCTCTAGACTTACATACCTCTTTCGCTTCGTCCACATTCATCAGTCTCTTCATACATGCTCGTCGGTTTCGAGTACTCTTAACGTTCCCGTCCTTCAGAGTCCGATCTATTTGATCCAGGTAGTTGGAACGTGGCCTTCCTCTGCCTCTTCTTGCACACACTTTTGCTTTGTATATCTGTTTCGTCAATCTTTCTTCACTCATCCTTTCTATGTGTCCAAACCAACGTAACATGCCTTTCTTCATCTTTACAATCACGCCCTCATTCACGCCAGATGATTTGCGAATCTCGTTTCTATTGCACTCGACACAATATATATTTTGATACGGCATCAAACCAGAGACTACAGAATACCTGCTTACTTTATAATACTACACGATTAACATACAACACTCTCTATCATTTGTTTTTTATTATTGATTTATTTTTATATAATTGTTCCGTTCCGCTCAGACGGAAGAATCAATAGACGGACACCTCCTTGCTGTTCACAATATAAAACTAGCCATTCGTCTGCGACTTCGTCTGCGTGTAAACGATTCCGGGGGATGTAGATGTATCCTACTTATTTAATGAATGCGAATATTCGAAAGGACGCCGGAACGGCCGAACGGTATCGGACGAAAGTTGACGATTAGATTATTATCTGTATTAAAATAAGGATGTTAATTTCTGTAAAAATCTCCCAATGAAATCAAATTTTACGGGTGAAGCAAACAAAGTCATAGTCTATGTCCGACTTTCGACGCTGTTCTAGAATACTGAAATTCACCGAACGAACAGAAAACTTCGAAAACGTAAAACCGATGATTGCAGACTGGCGTAAACATTGCGAGAGGAGAGTAGGTACCTACATTGCGAGAGGATAGTTAGGTACCTACATCGCGCCTGGCTACTGGTTACATACTGAAATTATTTTCGTACATTAACGACTGAAACTTGCTAAAGCATTCAGAACCTTACACAACTGTAACTACGTTGTTCAACATGTAATTTCGTGTGCTATGCGCTTAGAAATTGCGTATCACAAAATTCTTAGTTAGTTCTATTATTCTTCAATGAAATTAGGTCGTGTCGTCATTATATACTTGATTGCAATTAAAACATGACAGAAAGAAATCTTGTCTTCAAAATCTTCGCTTTCTTATTAACTTTTGTTTTTTTTTTATATACAACAAGAGTGGCAAACAAGCATACGGCCCATCTGATGGGAAACGGTTACCGCAGCCTATTTACGCTCACGATACCGAAGTATCACTTCCGTGTTGCCACTCTGTGTTCGGAGAGTTATAGTGTGTTGGCAGCATAATGGGTTTAATCCCTCTGCTTTCAACACAATGTAACAATCCTCCCCCCTCCCCAAGGAGCTCATTACTGGAAACCTTATCTACCGCGTAGGAACACAACACAAACAATTGTGTTATTTGGCTACGGACTTCTATAAGGTGGAGGTCCTGCCCCAGTTGGGCAGCTCCGAATTCGAACGGGAAACCCGTTATGCCCTACCTCTCTTAACTTGCATGTAGATAGTTTTTCGTATATTATAGTAAATAGCTTTCCGAAACAGATCCCCGAAGGGTTAGCCCGAGGTGTGTAGTATACACATTTCCACGGAAATATATTTTATATAACTTTCCGAATAAGATCCCCGAAGGGTAAACTCGAGGTGTGTAAATCTGGGTAATGTCGTCGCAAATATATTCTAGGTGCCGATGGCTTAGGCGTCTCTCAAGCACGACTTACTTACATCTTTGTTTTTTATATAATTTACCTGTATATACATACAAATACATACATACACTAGCTATCCCGCCCAGCTTCGCTCGGGGGAAAAAACACGATGGTGTCTAATCGAATTTAAACCATTCTCGAATCCACCTG
The DNA here is from genome assembly GCA_016069955.1 of Drepana arcuata. Lineage (NCBI taxonomy): Eukaryota > Metazoa > Arthropoda > Insecta > Lepidoptera > Drepanidae > Drepana > Drepana arcuata. Next base: position 41,393 of record JACCPG010000807.1, on the reverse strand, counting down.
AAGATACAGAAAATTTCATTCAAATCGGTCCACCCGTCTAGGAGGAGTTCAGTGACATACACCACCATACACAGTAGAATTATATATCTCCATTAGAGATATATATAATAGTCTATTAAACTTCATAAATGGAACGGTGCCTTCATGAGCCAAATAATTCCTAGCGTGCATCATTCCTGAACAAAATTCATTGTCTACGTATGAAATGAGTTAGTTTCGATGAGTCAGCCTTTCAGTCTTTCAATCTAGTTATTGTTTTCGTGGTTTGTTTAGTGTTTAGTGTTTAGTGTAGTGTAAACAAGCAATAGTACTAGGGAACGCGTCTTGAGCTTTATTCGTTGCATATCTTTAAGTGGTAAATTCATAATGTCGAAATCGAGTCGGGTTTTGGCGGCTTTTAATCGCTGTAGCATATTTCTTATTCAAATTTCGGTTAGGTTTACCGATTAAATATTATTACGTTAATGTCAAACCGCAGACTTCTGATTTCGTCAAGTTTATCTGAGCTTGAGTCGATCCATATTCTTCCAGGATTCAAGAGACAGACTTCAAGATGATGACGATAAGCGAGAGCCAGTTCTCATCCAACAAGATGTCCAGCATCCATAAAATCAACGACAGGGTTGTCCATCGCGACAACTTCGATGACACCAAGAGTTCCTCCAGCGTGAACAGCTCGCTGATCACCAAGCGTGGGTTCAAGCCTTCGGACATGTATGATCCCCAGAAAAAAGAGTTTCTGACAAACCTCAGTTATAAATTGTTCCCTGTAAGTTGGGTAAGTTGTAATAAGTTCAATTTTAAGGTGCTTCCCTTGATGCAGCGCAGCTATGGACCCCAATATATTTTATATACAAGATGTTTTAGAAAATTGAATAGTTCACTTCGATAAGTTACAGGCTGTCTATCTCTAAAGCCAACTGAATTACCTTAATTTATTAAGGTAACTTTTTATTAAGGTTTTTCAGAAACCATTAATAAGATTTAAAAATAACAACCTACTTTGATTTTACTGTACAACTTTGCGTTACAGGTTTTTTTTTATTTATATCCCTATTATTGTGCACTTTAGCATTTACTATTCAATTTTCTAAGACGTGCTATATTATATCTATTTTGGAGTGAAGCTTTTTATATTTGCCATTTTCAATGTTAATCAATAGGTCTTCTATGAATTGTAAAAGTAACGTGTATTTGCTACCGACTCACGACGCAAAACTTATTATACGCATATATTTTGATTTTGAACAGTGACCTATGTTTCTAATTATAAAACCGTACAAAATAAAGATGAAATAATGAACTCCATACTTCAATGGAAGTTAATAATGGCATACGCATGGCAGAACGACTGTTCAAATATTATACGCACAGAAAAGCGGCACGTCATTTATAAATTAGTTTAACAAATTACTACTCGCAAATAACAATTGATTGTTTACACAACATGTACCACTGAAGTACGTCAATATTATACTTTCGTTTTATATATTTAATTAATCAATAGATTATTTATTATTGCTTATTATTATTATTATTTACAATGTATATTTATTTATTTGTTATGCATCAGAATTTAATTGAAACTAAATTATTCCCCAAGATGCACGAGTAGTAAAGGCCAAAAACAACAAAAACTATAGACATTCCTTACAACAGGAAATGTCAAATGAAGCTTGTTTTTCATACGCGAATTGAGAATAATGTTTTTAATTTACGACGAAGTTTATGAGCTATTATTGTCAAATTACACCAGGCCGCTTCAAAGAAAATACCGAAACATTTACAAAAAAGAGACCTAGACTTAAAGGATATTCAGAAGCATTTCTCCATCACAAGCAACCGCTAGATAAGAATATTATTATCTTACACAAATATATGTCATCACGCCAATCCCTCCTCGAAGTAGACGAGAGAGAGGAGCATCAGTTCTCTCTAGATAAACCTACTTATTTCGCTTCATCCACATTTATCAACCTCTTCATACTTGCTCGTCGGTTTCGAGCACTCTTGATTTGATCTAGGTAATTGGAACGTGTTAGGGCTCTCTTAATATGTCTGGGTGAATTTAACTCCCCACCGGAAGGACTTTAGCGAGGCATAAACATTACTAGCTAGAAGAGCTCTATTTGAATTAAACATATCTCTTTTTTTATCAGGTCGAGGTTCTACAACCGACCTTGATCGCAATAATAAAATTGATATCGTGTACACCAACAAATAGAGTTCAAATTGCAATATAGTGCTTTCTGGCTGCAAGCCAGGATAGATCAGCGTAAGTCTGTTAGATTTTATCGTATCTAAATGTGGATTTGTTTGATAGGTTTAAACTTTACAGTTAGTGGAGTGACAGACAGCATGTCTAGTTTTAAATGCAGTTAGGCTATAGATAAAGGGCTTAAAAATAAATTAAAAACGGAATCGGAATAAAGGAAAACGGAATAAAATCGGGCGAAAACTTCTCTAGTTGACCACGAGCTTTACGGTGAAAAACAAACCAGCATACGTTTGAGAAGAGATTCGAAGACTTATGTATGTATATTTGTGCTTGAGTAACGACGCTGGACTTGCCATCTGGTACGTTGGCACCTAAAATATATCTCTGGCGGAAAGTAGGTGTGTACGTGTAGGCACTACCTATAAACCTCTGCCTGCCCCTTCGGGGACCCTTATGGGAAGGAAAGAAAGACTTTAAAATCGGATAAAAGAAGTAGTTTTGTGGATAGAAACAAGTTAGTGCAGGTTTATCACATAGCAATCGAAATATCCCACAGCGAACAACAGTTGCCCCGAATGTTGCGGACGGACAGACGAACAGATTAACCTACTTACGGATTTTTCCATGTTCTGGATACAGCCGCTAATTATATACGGATTTGGCAACGAATGGAGTCGGGTCTCGGGTGTAGCCTATATTTAAAGAACAACGGAAGTTATTGATCTCTTTGGTTCTATATTATCAGAGAGCGTCATATAGTTGCCGAAAAAAATCCTTAAAACCTTTAATAATGTTGTGATTTTGTTGTTTTTGGAGCTATTTGTTTTATTGCATCGTCTTGGGAAAAAACACACTACCCTATAAGTTTTATAAGATAACTCTTTTCTCAGACATGTATATTCATGCCTCCCCACAAGGGTCTCCAAAAGGATAGGTTCTTTCTGTCGGATACACATGTAGGTGTCAACGTGACAGATATATACACGCCGTTACATACATACAGACTGTACATATGTCTCGAAGGTATGAAGGTACGCTACCGGTGTTCTCATTCACCGTAAAGCTCGTACTGTCATCACCTTATTTAAGACCATAAAACTCACTGTAACAGTCGGGGTTCGAATCTTTAATGACGATTTAGGCAAGATACTAATTTAACCACTCGGTCACCACGATATATATATATTATGTAAAAACGTATCGTGTCGGACATTAGCCTTTAGAATAAATTCTGTAGATTCATAATATCCTCTTAATATAATATCCTCACGCCTTCCCACAAAGGTCCCCGAAGGGGTAAGCAGAGGTGTATAGGTACTACCCATACACCCGCTTTCCGCCCGAGATATATTTTAGGTGCTAACGAAAAAGAACGTGAGAGCCCACAAAAAATACCTCACAAGACGCCCAGATGAGAAGAAATAAAAATTAAGTATTTAATTATTTTATTTTTCGTTAAAAACGGTAGAATTACGCTTGAAAGTATATTTCAGAACAAGGTCGATACCATTTCGCGCTATTGCTACCTATTGCATTGTTGAAACGCTACTTAACGAAAAGGTTACATATCTTCACTAATATTATGAAAGGAAAAGATTACATTGTTCGTATGGTTGTTTGTAATGTCTTCAAAATCTGCTCTCTGCATCTCTTTCCTGTGGAGAGCTTAATTTCGGAGCTTAATTTTATTTTGAAAATTTTTAATGTGTATCTAATTTAACTGGGGTGAAACCACGAGTATAGATAGTGCCATCCACGAAGACGCGCCCCATCAATTTCCCTCGTTTGTCTAGCTACCTAGTACATTTAGTTTTTGAGTAACAAAACGTTTTTAATGTAACATTTGTGTGAGGCGAACTGGAAAGTGTGCTATCGACTCTCTTGAGTTAAACATATGGGTTGGTAACTTGCCAAGTTTACTGTTTACAGTTCTGAGCTGAAAAGAGCATGTATACACATTCATGAGACTGAATAGGTGTTTGGAATCGTTAATTTGTATTGAAATAAACGGGAACATTCGTCTGTGAAAAGGTTACTGCTGGGTCGGCGACGTTCGAAAGATACTGAGTCCGAGAGTGAACGAATCGGCCGTCTAGTGGTTAGAGCTCCTGACTGCTTAACTTTTGGCCACGAGTTCGTTTCCCGCTAAGGGCAGATATTAGTGTGATGAATATCATCATAGCTACTTTGGCGTATCTTGGTAACCGCTTAACCTCGTGTTTGACACCTACGCAGAGTTCCAAATATCTTTAATGGTATATTGTGTTCAATCAATCTTAACTTGTCAATCGATTAGCGAATGTATGTATGTATGTTTGCGTGTGGGTGAGTATGTACAGTTGTGGTGCTAATGACATTTCATGATTAAAGTCAATGTTCTTAAGGGTAATGACATTAATCTTACTAATATTATAAATGTCAAAATTTGTAAGTTTGGATGTTTGCGGTTCTTTCACGGCAAAACGGCTGAACCGATTTGGCTGAAAGTTGTAATCGTGATGGCTTATACCTAGGAATAGGACATAGGATACTTTTTATCCCGAAAATTCCTACAGGAATTAAATTTGCTTTATTATTAGTAGTAATTCCGATTTGTATGTAAAAGATATCAATACTCCTTAGTGCTTTTGATTTAAATTACATTTTATTTTGACACACGTCTGAAAACTTAATCCTGTCATTACAAACATTCCAAATAATTCGATGTTTTAATATTATAAAGGCCTACGTTTGTATGTTGCTCTTTCACGGCATAGCGGCTGAACCGATTCTAGCAGGAAAATATTGTTGCTATTTTTCCGAACTCCACGCGGGCGAAGCCGCGGGCATAAGCTAGTATACATATTATATAGGAAAGAAGACGTGGCCGCGATTCCTGCGAGTTTTTTCTTCTACAAATAAGTATATAAAATGTTAATGTTGTTCTGTATACTTTATAGTTTATAGCCTTTATTTACTTGGTAAATATGTATTTACTTGGTAAATATGTATATACTTGGTAAATATGTATTTACTTGGTAAATATGTATTTACTTGGTAAATATGTATTTACTTGGTAAATATGTATTTACTTGGTAAATATGTATTTACTTGGTAAATATGTATATACTTGGTAAATATGTATTTACTTGGTAAATATGTATTTACTTGGTAAATATGTATTTACTTGGTAAATATGTATTTACTTGGTAAATATGTATTTACTTGGTAAATATGTATTTACTTGGTAAATATCTATTTACTTGGTAAATATGTATTTACTTGGTAAATATGTATTTACTTGGTAAATATGTATTTACTTGGTAAATATGTATTTACTTGGTAAATATGTATTTTTTTATTCAGTCGAGTAGTTTTTGAGTTCAATCGTAACAAACAAACAAAAATAATCTTTCCTCTTTATATTATTTTTAATTCGTGTTAAATTTGCTAATACCACGCGAAGAAGTTTCTGTTTGAGCCTTAGCATATTATTATTTTCTGAAGAATGATGACGAAAAAGAACCTTACCTACTTATGTCCCATTCCAGACCATAAATTTAAAAACATGAATTTATCTATTCTCTTTATATTATATCTTATCATCTCTAATTTCATCCAAATCCATCCAAAAATCAAGCCGTTCTGGCGTGATTGAGATTAGTACAGCCGGGATCAGAACTTGCAATCTCTGCGTTGCAGGCGACGACTCGGACCAATCGGGTACCATGGCTCAAATGAATCAGTAGCAGTAAACTCTCATTAGTTCATTAACCTTTTCAAATACCCTCGTTATATTTATAAATGCCACCACTCTAGCTAAAAAAAAATATTGCAAAACCATTAGTGCGCTAGGAATAGTGAAGTGTTCCCAATCGGGCGGGCGTCGAACCCGCACTCGTTCGTGCTCTTGGCCTCGGCTCATCTAGGGCACTGAGTGCCTGCTTAGATGCCTACTGATTTTTCAATTGTATTGCTTGAAATAGTATCCGTATGAATGACTAGCCCGTTCCGGCTTCGCACGGGTGGACATACATTTTTGAAATATTTTGCCATAAAAAATATTTTTTTCTCGCAATTAAAATAGCCTATATTAATCAGTGATAAAGTAGCATTCAAATGGTGAAAGAATTTTAATTTAAAATCGGTCCAGTACTTTTGAGCCAATTCCTTACAAACATACTTACATACAAATATTTTCCCTTTATAATATTTGTATAGATATAGATAATAGAGAGCAGGCAGAGTTTGTTTGAACCCGCTATTCCCAGGAATTTTGAATCCGAAATGGAAAAATATTATCTAAATAGCTCGTTTATTAAAAGGCTATATTGCTACAACCCAAGGGAACGGAACAGTAATTGTATTGTACATTGTACATTGTATTTTTCATTGCTATTGGTATAACATAAAATTATGTTACAAATAGGATCCTTAATGTTTCATTATTTATTCGAAATTCATATAAAAAAAATTAAAGTAAAGATCTTTGGGTGGTAAACAGAATATACGTATTTTAAAAAGGATATTTTTAACTCCATAGAACTCTACGAATCTTTGCTTAACACAAGATAAACGTTTAAATTAATTATTGACAATTATAATGCGATTCCTGCTACATACTGGCCTCAATATTTAAGCAAAAATACAAATAAAAAATATGGTGAGACTTGGCAACTGCATCTTGGCGCGAAGCCAAATATTTATTCTGTCAAATCTTTGACTGAACGTCAAATGGTTCTGCTAATAAATTTAACACTATCGCTTTTGAATATAAGCTTAAAATTGGATAAGTGCGCGTAAACAACAAGGCCAGCGTTTTTTTTTTATTAATTTTAATTATTAACGTCATGACATGGATCCAAGTCTTTCGGTCGCATAATAATTTTCAACGTAACATAGAACGACAAAGATTTATGGATAATTGTTCCAAGCTGTTATTTTGTGATTGTATTATTTTCATTATTTGTACAATGCCCAAACAGTACTAGCGTACATAAGTATATAGTTTAAATAGGTATTACTAACTAAGCGTATGAAAAACAAGTTTCAACCTACAAATAACATGGTTAAAGGCAAAATGATACCAACATACTTACTCATACTGCTCTTTAAATACTAGGCGTAAAATTCATTGGACACAACACAGAGAATTGTTACACTAAAAAAACATCGAGGGTAAAACTGCGTACATTTGAAAAAAAATCAAATCATAGGCATTTTGGGCAAAGATCATGGACACATCATCTGTCACATTGAAACCTAAATATGTCTACGGTGAAAAGAGGGTGCTGCCATGCCATTTAGTTTATGAACATTTAACTATAACCCATTATTATATATCTTTTTATTGCCATTAAAAAACACAGATCTCTGGCGTATTTTTTTACTCATTTACATATTGATATATTTATTTATGTATGTATGTCCTATTAGAATGATGGAGAGTTATCACGGGAAGCCTCATTGCCGCCCCCCGAGCTTCTTTTAGTAAGCTATATATTATATATACTTATATATATATACACATACACCTATATATTTGTACGTTAGTGACGTCTCTCCTTGTATATATATCATACATGTACGTTCCACAATATATATGTAATCAATAATGTGTTGTTTTTAATTTGTTAAAACTCATTACAATATACCGAAGTGAAATACTGTTAAAAGCATAATTGGAATTATGACGTCATATACCTCTGCAAAAAAATTTTTTGCCATGCATGGTTTTGAAACGTAATCTAATATTAATTACGTTTTAATTAACACACACCTACATATAAACAGGACGGTACATTGCAATCATATCCCGAGGCTGTATTTACAATCGTATAATAGGCTCGAAGGACCAATTTAGATAACATTCCAGATTGAGCTAATCTGATGCTCATCATGTTCATCGTCCCGGTCTTATACTTATTTTGGCCAGGCTTGGCTTAGCTCGAAGGACCAATTTTAAAACTGCTCCATTAGCTCACCCTACAGCATCATATATGGAAGTCACCCTGGTCTCATACTCATTTTGGCCAGGTTTGATTTAGCTCGAAGGACCAAATGCGTGGTGCTTCTCAACATGTCAGACTAGATGCTCGTCATGGTCACGTGATTATCTTGGTCAGGCTTGATTTGGCTCGAAAGACCAATTTTGATATTGTCCTAAGCCAGATATGAATATACCCTGGATGTTACTGTAATGGTCGACCTGTTCATTATTACCTCGCTAATGCACGCTACTCTGTTAGAAATAGAATTAACAGACTCACAAACCATAATCCAATTTAATATATTTGTTGGTGAAGGAAAACATCGAGAGGAAACCTGCATACGTCTGAGAAGAAATTCAAAGGCGTATGTACAGTCGTGCTTGAGTAACGGCGATGGACTCGCCATCTGTCACGTTGGCACCTAATATACCTCTGGCGGAAAGTGGGTGTGTAGGTATTACCTATACACCTCTGCCTACACCTTCGGGAACCCTTGTGGGAAGGCGTGAGGATATATTATTATATTTGTTGGTTTTTCTTCGTTTGGATCCAAAGAAAATACAGATTACACAGATCCATCCATCTTAAATATATTCAACCCCTCTTACCCCCTTCCGAGTGAGTTGCCACTTCTAATGAAATCATTTGACAAACCCAATCACTGTTATTTAAACATTTCCGGTCTGTGTCTTGCATACATGCTATAATGTGGTAGATAAGTATACTCCCTTATCACCACCCCAGGGTCTTAGCTCAGGTATCAGCATCCCTTATTTTTTTAAACAACAAGAGTGGCAAACAAGCATATGGCCCTCCTAATGGAAAATGTTACCGCAGCCTATTTACGCTTACAATACCGAAGTATCACTTGCGCGTTGCCACTCTGTGTTCGGAGAGTTATACTGTGTTGGCAGCATAATGGGACTAATCCCTCTGCTGCCAACACAATATAACAATCCTTCGGCCTCCCCAAGGAGCTCATTACTGAAAACCTTATTCACCGCGTAAGAACACACACAAAAATGTGTTATTTGGCTACGGCCTTCTATAAGGTGGAGGTCCTGCCCCAGTTGGGCAGCTCCAAATTCGAACGGGAAATCCGTTATGCCCTACCTATCTTAAATGACTCTCCCTCTAAGCCGCAGTTCACATAGGGTGTACTCTCAGCCCTGTTGACAAGCTATAAAATGCCTGGCAGGAGCCCTTTTCGTCTCACTATTGCTAATACCAAAAAATCTCAAGTTGCTAGAGATACAAGAAATATATGATCTTTAAACGAAACCTTTGTATTTATGAGAGTATCACGAATTGCCAACTTGCAATGTGTTGTAAGGTTCCTTGTGCAGGCAGAGTAAGGGTACAGCAAGTATCTTTGAGACCTGTTTGCGAGCACCCCTTACTATGTCTGAACAGGAGTTGTCCCAGGCAGGTAGGCAGTGGGCCTGATGGTCAGCAGTTGCCGTAGCCGACTCGTAAGCAATACCCGAGGTATCGTGCCGACCTTACAGCACCATAAGAGACGCATAAACCCTTTCATATAAAGCAAACTTGAATCCGATAGAACAAACACCTGATATCATGTCTCCCAGATGGCTCTGATTCAGCTGTTCTGACGGATTTGTTGCTTCTAGGAGGACTTGGAGAACAAGCCGCTGATAGTGGTCGGCGACAAGGAGGTGGACCTGAACAAGATCTTCACGCCCGCGGCTGACGCTGAGGAGCATATCATCAAGAAAGACCACAAGTTTGGTGAGACACTTCATGAAATATACTTAAACTACATATCATCACGCCAAGTCCCTAACGGGGTAGGCAGAGAGTATAGAGCGCCAGTTCTCTCTAGACTTACATACCTCTTTCGCGTCGTCCACATTCATCAGTCTCTTCATACATGCTCGTCGGTTTCGAGTACTCTTAACGTTCCCGTCCTTCAGAGTCCGATCTATTTGATCCAGGTAGTTGGAACGTGGCCTTCCTCTGCCTCTTCTTGCACACACTTTTGCTTTGTATATCGGTTTCGTCAATCTTTCTTCACTCATCCTTTCTATGTGTCCAAACCAACGTAACATGCCTTTCTTCATCTTTACAATCACGCCCTCATTCACGCCAGTTGATTTGCGAATCTCTTAATTGCGGATTCGATCTAATATCGTTACGCCGCACATTTTTCGAAGAGATCGCATCTCGACTGCATTCTAGACACTTTATATGTACACTAATTCAAACAGAAGCAAAGATCTTAGCAATTGTGACTTCTGAATAATGTTACATTATAATATACATATATATAATAACAACATATTTTATTTTATTATTTTTAATATTTTATAAAAAAAAAATTAAAAGTTCCCGAATGGGTAGGCAGAGGTGTATAGTTAGTACCCACACACCCACATTCCTTTCTCCTTCATTGATATGTATTTTAGGTGCCTCTTTCTGGAGATGAATGTTAATGTCTGCGACACAGTTCAATAACTACTGCAGGCATCGCAAATTTATTTGTAACTGTATTTTCTGTTCGTTAAAAATAAATAAAAGTTATATATGGCACAAATCACACTTTGTTGTTCAACCCTGCAGAGAAGACCTTCGCGTCATCAGCGTTCTACGTGCCCGGTGTACACCCCACGGTGAAGGAGCAGATGGACCTCGCACGAGCCATCTCCAAGTCCCTGAGCGACTCCAGCAACCACATGAGTCGTGGCCAGAGCATGTATGTCAACAGGAAGAAGCGCTCCGTCAAATGGGTGCACGAGGGGAGAGGTCACTATTATATTCCTCATTCTTAATGCATAGTTTAGCGAGAATTGAGAGAGGAGAACTTCCTACCCCGTGAGGGACTCGGCGTGATGATATTCATATATGTAATATATGTAAATTATAAAAAAGACGGCCAATTACATATACATATACATCTTCTTCACGCTTTCCCACACGGATCCCCGAAGGGGTAGGGGGAGCTGTGTAGGTAGTTACCCGTTAACTCGTGGTGCGATTAATATATGTATATACCAATATATAACTATATTTTATCAACTATTCTATTTCTTAAGACCCTTAGTAAGGAGTCTCATCTTCAAGGTACAAGAGAACATCATACAAGTAATTGTAGAATATCGCAACACCTGTCAAATTCGTAAACTGTCTTACACGCTAGAAATTAATTTTAGCGATGCAATTAGTTTGCGCGAGTGAAAATGGATGGTTGGTGCGGAGCCAGCGCTCGGACACAACAGACTATTCTATATACTATATTTAGGTGCCTTTGGTCTGTCGGGAAGGACGCGGGAACTGCTATTAAAGAATTTGCCTGTGGAACTTTATTCAACTGACTAGCGGTGCCCCGCAGTTTCGCTTCTTAAAGTTTCATTTAATTAAGTAGATTTTCTGTAAAAAATATCCTGTGTTAATCCAGCTAATTATTTAGCCACCTGGATATATTTTAGATGCCAACGTGACAGATGGCGAGTCCGTCGCCGTTACTCGAGCACAACTATACATACGCCTTTGAATTGCTTCTCAGACGTATGTAGATTTCATCTCGATGGTTCCTTCAGCGTTAAGCTCGTGGTGTGACTAATCACTGTACTTAAGTTCAGAAAAACTCATTGGTACAGTCGGTATTCGAACTTGGGATCTTTGTGTCGTAGGCAACTACCCGAACCACTCGGCCACCACGGCCTTTTAAATTAAATGTGATATTTCCAGGTCGCAACACATCAAATACCTGCTCGACCCCGACGCCAGTCGCCAACCACGACACACAGTACCGCCCGCCATCTAGTCTGCGCAACCAGAAAACTTATCCGAAATCCGCACTAAAACACTCGCCAAACAACTTGCCTAGAATGGAACCATTCCCCATTTCTCCACCAACAATTACTGTCCAAAATATTGATATTCCAGTTCCTCTTGCGCCGACAAAGTTAAACGACGTCTATGCTGCACCAAAAAGTCCACGAATGCCGCTTGTCTCTGGTCCAAACTTCAATGTGGCGCCGCGAGGCTGGGGAGACATGAAGGAGTATTACCGGCCGGTCTCACTAGATGGCGTTGGGAAGGTATCCCTACCGTACACTGCATATTAAAACTTATTGTATGAAATAATGAGAATAATTTAATTTATTACTAGGAACGAGATCGGCCGCGTCTCTATCCGGTGTTTTTTTGGAACGACGGAACTTAATTTTACGGATTTCTAACAAGAAAGAAAAATACTGTCTACACACGAATATAAGCAGAGACGTCTAAACAATCTATGGATGACCAAGGCATAATTATTCATAGATATTAATTGCTTTAAATACGATCATTTTACTTCTCATATTTCTTTATAATCAAAACCCGAGTTTTGCTGCAATCAATGGCTTGAGACTCAGTCGAGTCCCCCTTTGCATCTTGAAATGATATTGATAATTACTATACAGTTAACTAGTCATATTATTCTACGTAACTATTCAAGTTGTTTTTTTAATTATATACTTTTCATTGACTGTCGAATAAATACTCATTATATTTATCTGTATAAGTTTAACATAAATGGGTAAAAGAATTTGGTGACGGGCGTTAGTATTCAAATACCCGAATTAAAATGGCAGCTTCTGTACGCAAAAAATAATCCTGAGTGGAAAATTGAAGGACTTGTTTATCCTACAGAGCTATACTATACATTTTTTATGAAACTAAACGTTCAACTGACGTTCGTCTACATACATGAATTGTTTGAACATATTAGACGGTAGCGCCTCAACATAAGCCGGTCGTTCGTAGGAAGTTTTAACTCGTGGTATGAGTTTCAGGCTGTTAAAAACAGATGGCGCTACAATACAACTGTAAGGTGCACCTTCGTGAAACTCGTTTATTTGGCTAACTTCACACTGCACAGCAAAGCTTCACAGTTAGTTCACAATGAACATTGGTGTGAAAAATGTCTTAATTAAATAAATTCTATACAAAAGATGTGCTTTTTCTACATGCTTAGAAAAAATATCTATGTTGCCATAGACAAATATATTCAACGGTATCTTTAAAAATAACAATCCTTATTTAAATTGTAACATATTATAAGTATTTAATGTTATCACTATTATAAGATAATTTAATTTTAGTCAATAATTAACTAAAATTAAACAATAAAGGACAGTTTGAATAGATGTGTATTGATTTGATGTAATCGTGATATTTTCCTATTTTGGACGCGAGAAAATAAAATATATTAAATGATGCCAATGTTTTTTTGCTTCATACGCGATTTATTTGACCAATTAAATAAAGAGGGTAAGCGGCTGTTGTCATTCATTAATTATTAATTAATTTATGAAAACACATGACATTTATTAATTAATTCAAGTACACCAACAGTAAAAAAATATACATAGGTATAAAATCGATCGCCGGTCATTAGCGTGGCGTCATCGAATCGGATGACGACATAACGTTCCTCCAAGATGCCTGACTACACACGCTAACACTAGACTAAATAGCAGATTCCGGAGCTCACGCTACGAGAGAAAAAAAAGTAGTGATTTATCACACAGCGAGCTTTACGGAAAACTCCGTGCGGAAATTTGCCATATAATCAATGTATTTCAAACGTGAAAGTGTACACGTTAGCACCTAATTATAAATCTACGTACTTAAGCATGTGAGTAATTATCAGCTGCCTTGACCTAACGCCTCATATATTCACGCGATTATATAATACGTAATCCAATACTCACAATGCGAAATTGTCTGTCTGTTCGTTATGGTTTGTTTACTGAGCTGCAATAAAAATCTTTACAAACATATAAAGAGATAGAAGATATATAGAGAGAAGATATAAAGAGGCATAGTTTCTTTCTTTTTCTAATCTCTGGATTATTCATCCGAGTAATTGTTTTCGCATTAGATACGCCGTTTAATTAGGAAAGCTATCTGATGAAGCTAAAAACTAAGAATAATCAAATTTACACGAGTGAACCTGCGAGACACGGTTAGTTAGCCTATAAGCTGTGACCATCGACCCCTGTATCTCACTCTGTCACTCCCTGTCACTCCCTGTCACTCCCTGATAATGCAGAGGTCGATAGCAAAGCGATATTCCCTTCAAAATATCTTATATAGAAATATTTCCAGATAACATTTTCATGACTCCGAGTCCCTAATGGTGTAGGCAGAGATAGTAAAGCGCCAGTTCCTCCCAGAACCTACCTTTATGTTATATACCTTTGTGTTAATCCAGCTAGTAATGACACACATATTTGCAAAAATTCATCCGTTTCCGTTAAGCCGTTCTGGCGTGATTGAATGACAGACATCCTCACAGAAATTATATCTATAATATCAGTAACACTTCGTCGATATGAAACCTTGAAATAAAAATATTAATCGTGCAATGTAATGTTACTTTATACGTACATGGAAGTATGGACCTAAGACCGTTGCCATATAATATGAATAATGAAGAAAAAAGTGATTTATCAGTATCCGGGACGGAAGTGTATAGTCAGCCAGTCTGTGTTCTTCATTTAAAAAATGGCGCTGGAAGATCGAGTGTTAACTTTGGGTGCTAACGTGGATACAAAGATTTAATATTCAAGTACATACATCAGCAAGTAATTGTATGGTAATGATTAGTTAAAATTTGATCCGTGGAGCAGAAACAGGTTCGAAGGGGCCGCTAAAATAAACAGTTTTGTTAAGGCAGTGTCATACTTTTCATTGCCCACGCAACGCGATGAAAATTTAAACGTTCTGACTACACTACATAGTTGTTTCGCCATGAGTTTGGTATCAGGAGTTATTCTTGTCAATAGTTTTTCTTGTCAATTATCGTCGAATCATATGCTACATCCCAAATCCCGACTGTAATTATGTGATTTTCAGAATTTATGCAGATTTTAATTACACTACGAGCTTTACGGCGAAGGAAAAATACGAGAGGAAACCTGCATACGTTTGAGAAAAAATTCAAAGAGTGCTTAATTCAAATACGTATAGGAAGGAGTGTTTGAGTAACGTCGATGGACTCGTTGGTACTTAAATTTTGATACTTGAAATTAATTGGTTTTCCGGAATTTTGCAATACAAGTATTTATTACATCTTTTGCTTTTATAATAATTCAACTGTACAGTTATAATTATAAGTACGTTTTAAACACTACAGTGACCTCAAACTTGATTGCAAACGGCAAACATAGCCTGTGTTACATTGTAAGTGACATAAGTAATTACATATGTTTAAATTTCCTGCCGATTGTAATTTCCGCAAAAAATAACAGGTTTTTCCGCAATTAATTATAAGTAGGTACCTTATAGACGCATCATTACAGCGAGTCGACGTCAATACATAGAATTTTATTAAGTTGCTGAGACCTACGATTTACCTGCGTATGCGCAAGTCTTCGTCGGTTCATCCTATATGTTAGCTACTTTAGAAATATCTCATAAGGCAAGGTAGAGGAGAAGAGGAAGAATAAGATGAACATACATCAGTCAGGTGAAAGATAAGTGTCTCTCATGACGTATAAGGAGGTCAAAGGGGTTGCACTGGACAGAAGCAAATGGAAGGGACTGCATCAGAGACGCCGACAAGAGCCCAGCTTTTAAATTTCTGATGATGATGCTGACGTTAGCGTAGCGTAGCTAAGAGAATCAGCATTGCTATCCAGCGTGGCAATGCTGCTAGTCTTCTTGGCACGGTGCCTCGGGATTTTGGTTCTTAATCGTGATCTGTATAGTTTTACAACAGTTTTTGTTAATATTGTCAATTAACACAGTCAACCGTTAGTCTGTCTGTGTGCTATGTTTCACGCTTCAATAGCAGAACCAATTCTGAGAAATTTTGGTATAGACGTAGATGGCTGTTTGGCTAAGGGCAGAATTACCCGTGTTGATCACACAAATATCTGCCCTAAGCGGGATTCGAAGCCGCGGACCTCAAGTTTCGCAATCAGGAGCTCTAACCACTAGACCAGACGGCCGTATCAAAAACTAATTATACAGGGACGAAGATGGGTGCAGCGGCTAGTATTTGTATTTTGTATATGGACTTTAGCGAGGTTAACTATTGTGTATGATAAGCGAAGGTCATACCGAAAACGTATCATTATTCTCTCGATGTTTGCCAATTGTGAATACGAGCGGCATTAGAGCTGCTTACACGGCTTATAATAATAGTATAGCCTTTTATTCATATCCATATTATAATTATATGACAAAAATACATAGAAAGCGTAAATTTAATGTAAACCTTGATCTATTTTCTTATTTGAATTTACTTATTTTCTTAAATTTTCATGTCTTTCCTGATAATAATACTAGAGTTAACAGAAAAACGACGGGTACTTGAATGACAGATGGCGAGTCCATCGCCGTTATTCAAGCATGACTATATACGCCTTTGAATTGCTTCTCAGACATCATGAAAAACTCATTGGTACAGTCGAGATTCGAACTTGCGACCTTTGCGTCGCAGGCAACTGCTCGAACCACTCGGCCACCACGGCTGTTATTTAGGTGATAAGGTCTTGTTTGGTCCAGCACTGATATACGATTTCACTGTTAGTGCGAGATCTCAGACTGGCTTTCAAAGGAACTTGATTTCAGGGTTCCCTATCCTACTAATATTAAAAATGTCAAAGTTTGTCAATGTCCGTTCCTCTTTCACGCAAAGATCCTTAAAAGTATTGGATGAAATTGTGCACAAAGATAAATTATTTGCTGGATTTAAGCATAAGATACGTTTATTCCAGAAACTTCTCACGCGAGTGCACCCGCGGGGCACAGCTGGTAGAAAATATACTTATAATATTAAACATTATTAATATTACCTTCTTGGCACAAGTTATTATAATTAACCATGCTGTATGAATTTGGATAAAAGCGAACGATAATTTCTATCAAACAATGTTAACAATTTGAATAATATTTTATTTATTGCTGTCTATTATGTTTATCAGCATATACAGCACGTTTCACATCACTTGTCTTCTTAAAGCTAAAAAAAATACAAACGTTATTTGACATGTATTACTTTATCGTTACAACGGCAGATGTTATGCGAAAATAAGACTTAGAATGTATATTTGCCTTTTTTAATGTCCTAATTCATATTTGAGCAACGGTCCCATTTCCTAAAGCATCCTGTATAATAACTTCACGCCTTCCTTAAATTTATGTTTATACGAATTTGCCGTTTCACAAGCAAAACTATATAGTTGAATATATTCACTATATAAGTGAATTTTCTTCCCAAAGTAGTCTAAATTTCTCGCGATGTTTTTCTTCGCTGTAAAGCTTTCTTTGCGAACTTTCAATCTTGATTTGGCTCCAATGGATGGCAAATCGCTCCAATGGGTTAGTGACAAAATAAATAAAAATCTACAGAACCCCGTTGGACGTGCAGCTGACACAGCCGCGCTGTGTAATTCGCAACAATACAAGCCTAACAAGTTTCGACCAAGCAGTATGCGACCGTGCGCCGGCCCATCCTTACGCGTGTTCAGTTTAAAGAGTCTAGTGCTGTGCTTTGATGGCGACTTTTATATTACAACAAATATGACAGTAAGTATCCCTGTTATTTTAAAAGTTAAATTAATTGATATGGTAACTTTTTATTCATTGAAAAAAAAACTGTATAAGATTATGTCAAATTAGGTACTTCTCTCTTATGCGAGACTAAACTTTATCCTACTAAAAATATTTAAATGCGAAAGTTTGTAAGGAAGTTTGTTTCTCTTTCACGCCAAAACTACTGATCGGATTTGGATGAAAATTGGCACGGAGATAGATATTTAGCTGGATTAAAACATAGGATGGATGGATAGGATACATGTTTTGTAACAGAAAAAGAAAGCAAAAAAAAATAAGCGGATGAAACCATCTATTAATTAATAGGAAAGAACGCGAAACTGAATCATTATAATAAAAAGGTACAAAATTTACATTATTAATAGAACGGTGGTGATATAAATTGGAATTATGTATATGTATTTTGCAAGTTTTATTGTTTCCACGTTATTCAATATCACAAAGCGAAATAGGAACCGTTTTCTCTTGACTGTGTTGTGGAGCGAAATAAGCATTCGTTTTAAATTCAAACTTGATGTTCAGACTTGATGAAGTATACTTAATTAGACGGTCGTTTATTTTTAAAGTAAACCAAGTACGAAAGTAAAAATTAAATCTAAAAAAAATACCTTTTTTTATAAGACTTATTTTTCACTGTCATTCATACACATCTTCACGCCCCTAACGGGGTAGGCAGAGAGAATAGAGCGTCAATTCAGTTCTCGTTAGACTTGCAAACAATCAAGCTTTATCATTATTATATATATCCTCACGCCTACCCACAAGGGTCCCAAAAGATTTAGGCATAAGTACATTAGCACCCACACACTCACTTTCCGCCAGAGACATGTTATAGATGCTAATGAGATAGATGGCAAGTCCATCGCCATTAATCAAGCACGACAATACATACATACGCCTTTGAATTTCTTCTCAGAGTATGCTGGTTTTCCTTCACCGTAAAGCTCGTGGTGTGACTAATCACTGTACTTAGGTCACACAAATTCATTGGTACAGTCGGGATTCGAACTTGCAATCTTTGTGTTGCGGGCAACTACTCGAACCACTCGGCCACTACGGATCCTTATCATAATGATTAGCCTAGATATTGTAAATTATAAGCAATGATTATATTATCTCACTTTAATGCTTTCTTAAATAGTGATTCTTATCAATTGATGACCATGTTTCTCTAGATGATAAATTGAGCTATTAACCTGGTTTCGTGATATAGCTCAATAGATTATTAAGTAGTCTGAATAAAAAACATTGTGGATCGGTGATTTTAACACTAGAGATTTTGACCCTAGACGAGGGTACAAGCCATCGCAAATAAATGTGTAAGTCTGATCTGGCTCTTCTAACTGAAACATGTTTAAAGCATCAATATTTCATAATATATGGCTTACACAAGCCTGCTTAGCTAACGAGTTAGTACCGATTCAAAACATCGAGAGGAAACCTGCATACGTCTGAGAAGAAATTCAAAAGCGTATGTATAGTCGTGCTTGAGTAAGGTCGATGGACTCGTCATCTGTCACGTATATATCTCCCGCAGAAATTGGGTGTATGGGTACTGTACACCTCTGCATACCCCTTCGGGATCCTTGTGCAAAGGCGTGAGGATATATACATACTTATTCATAAGTACCAACCTCATCGTATCCCGACGTAATTCCCGGTCCGACCGGCTCCAACCTTACACAATAACCAACATTATTATTGCAACAGACAAACATCGCTGAAACCTAATATCTATAATTAACATTGAAGTGCCGTCATTTGGTAATCACTGGATTTCCCTGAGCTCTTATGGTGTACCTAAAGCGTGTTTGATGACGTGTGATCAAGGTTGGAAAAAAATTATTCTCTGTAAATATTGTGCGATATTGCCGAACAGTGGCGCCCTGGACTCGAGTGCAACTCCTGAATGTGATGTGCTGGCAGGTGAATGGAAGGTGATTTTGAATTAGTGTCTGGCATACGCAGAAAGAAGGCCAACTTCTTCGCTATGATTGATTTGATATACGTATATATATTTATTAGAGTAAGAGAAGAGAAGTTTATTTATTACTTATTACTAGTAACGGCGATGGACTCGCCGTCTGTCAGGTTCTGAGGTTGGCACCTATACACCTCTACCTACCGCTTCGGGGATCCTTGTAGAAAGGCGTGAGGATATATTCTATTATTAATATTATGTACGAGCATGTATTAAGAGCCGTGGTGGCAGAGTGGTTCGAGCAGTTGCCTGCGACGCAAAGGTCGCAAGTTCGAATCCCGACTGTACCAATGAGTTTTTCTGAACTTAGGTACAGTGATTAGTCACACCACGAGCTTTACGGTGAAGGAAAACATCGAGAGGAAACCTTCATACGTCTGAGAAGAAATTCAAAGGCGTATGTATAGCCGTGCCTGAGTAACGGCGATGGACTCGCCATCTGTCACGTTGGCACCTAATATACCTCTGGCGGAAAGTGGGTGTGTGGGTATTACCTATACACCTCTGCCTACCCCTTCGGGGACCCTTGACCCTTAATACCCTTGGGTATTAAGAGACTGATGAATGTGGACGAAGCGAAAGAGGTATGTAAGTCTAGGGAGAACTGGCGCTCAATACTCTCTGCCTACCCCGCTGGACTCGGCGTGATGATATGTATGTATGTATTATAATATTATTTATTACTTATATTTGTGTGTATTTTACAGTTTTGAAAATACTGTAAATCCATGTCGAGCTAATGCATGAAATAAATTTTGCTTGTTGAATATTGTTCTCCAGTACTCTGCCTCTTGGTTCGGGGGCCCGTGCCCTTTTTCCTGCTAAATATTGTTACCTCACGACTGTAGTCGATAGTCAGAGAGTAGAATGTCAAGGTGTGACATTTGTTGAACATGCGCGTGCGCCTATTATGATGCAACAAATCTGGTCGCATGCGAGTGATAAGCGGACGAATACACCTTGAATATCGAGGGTTAAGGATTTCGGTACACTATCACGTGTTTTCAAACGTGTATTAAATATGTATGTGGTTCTTCCGAGGCTATGGTCGTGAAATCGCATTTTTATGTATAGATAAATGTGATTTCAACTGAGTCCCCCTTGCTTGTAATGCATAAAGCGCGTTGAAACCTTTTTACTATAAAGTTGGGTTATAAAACTAGTTGATATAAGTATACAATGCACCATAGCACGCAGCTTTATTTTTTTATAAATTAATGATGGGTATTAAAAAATCACCGGATATATTTTTACTCATTTCGCTCTCACCAAAAAATTACCATCGTTTAAGCCATAGATGACATTACCAGTTGGCTACATTTTGATTTGACCATAGATTAATAGAAGAGTACCTACTACAAAGACATTTAGACACAACAACACAATTTTAGACAAAATTTTAAAACTCAGTCACACGTCACCTGTTGAGGCTTTCCCTGGAGAGTACAGCATGGAGTTCTTCAAGAAGGGTGTGAAAAGATTCCTGCAGAGTCGGCAACGCGCGAGTGATACCCCTGGTGTTGCAAGCGTCCATAGGCGGCGGTAACCGCTTACCATCAGGCGGACCGTATGCGCGTTTGCCAGCCTTGTGCTTATAAAAAAAAAAACATTAAAACTCATCGCCGGAAATATGGTAAATAGCGATTGCAATAGGTGTGACGTGAAATAATTATCTTGGTTCCGTGCGCCATGAAGTTGTGGTTATCGTCAATGACCTGCATTATGGATATACTAAAGACCAGCCCCGACTTCGCTCGGCTCGTTTGAAGCAATTTATAAATCTTACTAAATTGAACCGCACGGGAATCACTTTTGGTGAAAAGTCCACTCCGTGCACTGCGCTTAGCGCTCCGTAAAAGTGAAATCCGTTAAGTAGTTGTTGAGTTTATCGCAGACAGACAGACACGTTTGTGTTATATGTGACGAAGAGGCAGGAAACACCTCCAATAAAATGTAATCAATACCTGGAGAACAAGGACGAAAGATTACAAGTAATTTAAGCATGTTATAAAAATACTTTTTCAGTTCGATAAAACCGGTTTTATCCGGAAAGGAAGTTGTTATACGCGCCTATATAAAAGCTGGTTTAATTAATAAATTTCTATCATTATTGACTTCTGGTTTTGTTAGGATTGAAACGCAACCATAAACTGAGGTGCCAATGTGTTCTTTCATATCTCTCACTCGCTCGGTCACTTCTTTGTAACAGACACTGTTGACGACACGACGAAGTAGTTTGTACTTGTTTACCACTGTCAAAGGTAAAACCTTAAAACTAAACTTTGACAGTGGCAAACAAGTAAAAAAGCTGTCAGTTAGCGAAAAAAGAACGTCAGTAAGACGTAAGTTGGAAAAATTGGTAGCATAAGCTGGATAAAATAAAAGGTTTTTCCAGCACAAGATAGTTTGTCTCGCTACACACTACAGTTCGTCTGCACAGTTAACAGACACGTTCGTTAAATAAATTACATACGAATTATTAAATACTTGCTTTATAACTAATATTCCTACAGGTTTTACCCTCTTAACATTATCTATGTAGTTAAAGTTTGGTTTATTCTTTTACTTTACGCGCGTCGGCTGACTGTGTGATCTCCGGGTATTGCGAAATGAGTAGCTTAAAAAACTACGATGCAATGATACCTACGTTCAAAATTAAAGCGGTAAATATAGTTGCCAGGACTCGAAACCGATTTTTTTGTTATGTTGGTTGCAATTAAATATACTATACTCTACTATACTCTTTGGTTAGCATTTTAGTATTTTACACATAAACATACGTGTAAAGTAAAAAGTAAACATCCTCACGCCTTCCCACAAGGGTCCCCGAAGGGGTAGGCAGAGGTGTATGGGTAATATCCACACACCCACTTTCCGCCAGAGGTATATTAGGTGCCAACGTGACAGATGGCGAGTCCATCGCCTGTTACTCAAGCACGACTATACATACGCCTTTGAATTTCTTCTCAGACGTATGCAGGTTTCCTCACGATGTTTTCCTTCACCGTAAAGCTCGTGGTGTGACTAATCACTGTAAAGTGTAAACGTTTAAATATATGAGCAGCTGTGCATTTTGTATGAAAGAGATTTTGTATTATTGTGTATGATGAGAGATGGGAGAGAAAGATTCCCATAACATGTACACTATGATACATTTTATTTCTACTATTTTTTTTTTCTTATGTATGTATGTAATTCAAGAATTGGAAAGTGACCTTTGTCATGCTAATTAAATGAATTAACTAAATGACCCATTTAAAGACAATATGTTAACAAACGACTACTCATAGCAACTCTTTAAAACGTATAGAGGGGAATTTCCAAAAAGTTTCTAGTTCTGTACGAAACTTGTTGGGACTTCTCTATTCACTCTGTTTGAAATTGAATAATATACCCGCCAGAACACGGTTTGTTACATAGTGTGATGCTCAAACGTACATAGTGGTTGAATCGCGCGTTCGGTCTCATAATAGTGGCTTGCGAATGTTTCCGTAGGTAGGTATTTATTTATTGTTTGGACTTAGACTTTTGTTTTATTAAACTTGTTACTGTCATAGCATAAAGAGTTACTGTTGTTATCTGTGGACAGTTTGTCTATGTATTAACTTTATTTTTAATTTATGTTTTTTTTTTTTATGTGAGACTGTTGTGTTCCTAAATAAAGTAAAAAAAAATAAAAAAACCTTACAATACATACCTACATACATATCATCACGCCAAGTCCCTAACGGGGAAGGCAGAGAGTATAGAGCGCCAGTTCTCTCTAGACTTACATAGCTCTTTCGCTTCGTCCACATTCATCAGTCTCTTCATACATGCTCGTCGGTTTCGAGTACTCTTATCGTTCCCGTCCTTCAGAGTCCGATCTATTTGATCCAGGTAGTTGGAACGTGGCCTTCCTCTGCCTCTTCTTGCACACACTTTTGCTTTGTATATCTGTTTCGTCAACTTTACAATAAAGTTCCTAATTATTCCCATTAGGATTAGTCCCATTAGGCTGCCAACACTGTATAACTCTCCAAACACAGTGGCACCGCGCAAGTCATAAGGTAACCGTTTCCATCGGGTGGGAGGTATGCTTGTTTTCCACTCTTGTTGTAAAAAAAAAAAAGAATATGATTATGAAGTTTCGGTCACAGTTTTTTTGCGTCAGTGTATTTTGCTATCTAGTCTTTTGGGCTAGTATATCATAGAAGCAAGCAAAAGTGGAAGCGACTTCAAATCGTTACAACAAGTATGGTTGGTAACATATTCAAACTTGAAGTAGGTAAATAATTAAACACCTTTGCTTATACACACACACACACACACCGATGACGTCTGTAATCACACTATGCATTCGCAATACAATGGTATTTACCTAGGTGGAGTGATGTGGCTGAAATTCGATTGGCGTATGCAATGTAGCAGATTAGGTAAATTCTTTATAGCTATTAAAATATGTAGAAAAATATTACAACACGAACAAGGCGATTCTCCTTGCACACGTATTTTTGAGTGCCATTTTCAAAAGGAACATCGCTACCTATAAAAAGGAACATCTAAAAATATAAATTGACTTATATTATAAAAATATCTAGCTTAATCATCAGAAATGGCTGAACTAACTAAAATATAAGATGTTCTAATATAATTATATAAATCATATAATAAAAAACGTTATACCATATATTTACTATTTCTAGGAAATAATCTCATGGACGTTTGCATGTTGCAAAATGTACAAAAATTTAAATATTGACTCATACTTAAAAGAAGAATACAGGTTGCATAAAATAAAATGTTTCGTATACTTTTGTAATGCAATTAACATTATTATTATAAAAAAAGTTACGTTCATTACGGATAAAGTACTAGGTAAAGAAAAGGTTTTTAAAGAAAATAATTATAAAAACTACCCTTACCTGTTAAGGGGCAGTCGGGCAGGGCGGTCTCACTGCTTGTTTTTTACATAATATTGAAGCTTTACAACTTTTGGCAGTACATGTTTTAGGACCGCATCGGAAATAATTTAATAAAGCAAATATTTTTTTATATCTAAACCAAGGTATAAAATATATATATATATTTTTTATATCTAAACAGGAGTCTTTCTTTTACTAATAGTTTCTGTTCAACTTGTTAGTTCAGTGTTATCTATCTTCACCTTCCCTCAAGGGGTAGGCATAAGTGTGTAGTGCCACGTCCATCGCCGCTACCCAAGCACGCCTTTGAATTTCTTCTCAGACATATGCAGGTTTCCTCTCGATGCTTTCCTTCACCGTAAAAGCTCGTGGTGTGACTAATCACTGTACTTAAGTTCAGAAAAACTCAACGGTAAAATCGGGATTCGAACTTGTAATCTTTGTGTTGCAGGCTACTCGAACCACTCGGCCAACACGGCACAGTATTCGACCAGTAAAGTAAATAAATAAATACCTTGGGACAATTACACATCAATTTACCTAGTCCCAAAATAAGCAAAGCTTGTGTTATGGTAACTAGACAACGATATATTTACTTATATAGATATATATATATATACTTAAATACATAGGCCATCCAAGAGTAATAGACAGCTATGTATGACATGGCAATTAGGTATTCATGTACGGTCGTTTACAAAATTATTGTTTTATAACACTAAATGTTACAGCTCACAGAGCAAGAGTAACTAATTGTAACTAATCGCGTACATAATATTAACAATTCAAATTTGGTATTTAAAAACTGGCTTTGTTATTTCAAAACGTCCGTCATTGCTACACTGGGATTGGAATAAATACCTACTTATTATTTTAATATTTACGTAAACCATAACTAAGTGTAAATATAAACTGGTATTGTGTAGTACACAGAATTATGTAGTACACATAATTATGTAGTACACATAATTATGCCAGGAACTTTTATATCTAAACTGATAATATTATAAAGAGGAAAGGTTTGATTTTTGATAGTTTGTTTGTTACGACTTAACTGGAAAAGTATTTGGTGTACAACCAATGTTTGAGTATTATCCGTTCACACTGATTACCTACGAGTGCACACGCACACTACAATTAATAGACTCGGGTCATTTGGGTACTATTGCTGTAACGAAAAAATATTATTGTTGTATATGCCTAATGATTTGAAAAGAGTAACCATGGAGTTTCTTGCCGGTTCTTCTCCATGGAAGCGACCAACCCGAACCGTGCTTCTTTTTCGACGTTTTATAAGTGCCCACCTGGGCCTATGTGAAATCAAAAGATTTTGATTTTGATTTTGATTTACATCCCGCGACCCCCTCGACTAGAAATTGATGGGGCGCGTCTTCGTGCATGGCGCTTCTATACTTTACATGTAAGTATAGATATTAACAATTGGTGGTAGGGAAAAAAATAAATTTCTGTTCCCGCTTGTGCATAGGGAGCAGACTAATACTTTGCCATCTGAGTTATATTTAGGTACAAATTTGAAAAATAGTGAGTTTGTCGCCGTCTGAAACACTATTAACATTAATCATTGAATTTGTTACGATCAAAGCTAAAATACTACGTCCGGACAGTCACAGGATAATTAATTACAGTCATAGCAGCATTCCAAGCTATGTAACGCAACGTACTAGGTATCCTTTTACTGTAAGCTTATTACCATATTGCGTTAATGGCATACAAACGTGAAAGTATAATTAAAGAACTCCAGTAGCTGTCAGTTAGTAAATAGGAACTCTGTAAGTAAGTTTTTAATTAAGATTGCATTTATTGATACTGTCTACTGAAGTGTATTTATAATATATACGATTTACGTTTCGATGTTGATGATTCGATGATTACGTTACGATGGGGCTTTACTGTTACGTGAGACATTTAAAAAAGATCGTGTATATTTTATTATGTGAATCCTTTACCGTGTACCGTGTAGCCGTGGTGGCCGAGTGGTGCCACCCGCACTGCGACGCAAAGGTCGCAAGTTCGAATCCCGACTGTACCAATGAGTTTTTCTGAACTTAAGTACAGTGATTAGTCACACCACGAGCTTTACGGTGAAGGAAAACATCGAGAGGAAACCTGCATACGTCTGAGAAGAAATTCAAAGGCGTATGTATAGTCGTGCTTGAGTAACGGCGATGGACTCGCCATCTGTCACGTTGGCATCTAATATAGCTCTGGCGGAAAGTGGGTGTGTGGGTATTACCTATACACCTCTGCCTACCCCTTCGGGGACGCTTGTGGGAAAGGGTGAGGATAAAAATCACCTACGTAGTTTTGAAACTTTGCCCATAGGCGCTGTGGTCAAGATGCGAGTTATTGTTCTCTCAGCCACGAGAGACATCGCAACGAGATTGTTTTTTTTCTGTTTTGTGACAAAATATTAACGTATATTATATTATTTACAAAGAACAGTTGAAACTAACTACTTACACATTAAATATTTGTATAATAAATATTATAATTAAGTTAGGAAAGTAGGTCTAGCCATTTCTCACGCTAGAATCATCCGTCGCACACAGTACTTTCTCCTGTACACAGCTGTGCGATATATCAGGTTACCTAGGTATGACCTGGCTCTGGCTAATCCTTACTAATATTATAAATGTGAATGTAAGTTTGTTTGTTACGCTTTCACGTAAAAACTACATAACGATTATCATGAAAGTTTGTACACATATTCCTGGAGGTATAAGAAGTAACATAGGATAATTTTTATTGAAAAAAAAAAACATTTTTACGACTGAAAAAAAGCCGGTTTACTGATATTTTTTACGGTGATGGCTTATACCCAGGATTAAGACATAGGCTACATTTGAATCCCGAAAGATTCAAAGCTCTAATATTATAAAGGCAAATATGTATGTTGCTCTTTCCACGCGGGCGAAGCCGCGGGCATAAGCTAGTATTAAATATGTATAAGATAAGTCTCTATGATTATAAATAAATACAGGATGTACAAATAGGACAGTTGCTTGATAGCTAATAAAAAAATTACAATCTAAGTAGATTTTTTTCATCATAGATCATAGATGTAGAATTTAAATACGGTATTTCTTCATGATAAAAATTTATTATTACTCCCTAATAACGTTGTCATTGTGTTATCTTTGGAGCTATTCGTTTTATTGCATCGTCATGAGGATATATTCACAACGCCCGAAAATTCTGTTTTTCTGAGAAACCCTGTACGTACATATTTTTATAGTACTAGCAGTGACCCGGGGTTTCACCTACATAGAATTAGATTTTATTCAATTGTTTTTACTGGAATAAAACATATCATATTATATTCAGTACGAACTCTTTACTGACAAACAAACTGGCACCTGAAAAAATCGACCGACCGACAAAAGGTGAGTGTGTGGGTACTAGACACTATCCCTTTGGGGACCCTTGTGGGAAGGCGTGGCTACATTTAAGAGAGGTAGGGCATAACGGGTTTCCCGTTCGAATTTGGAGCTGCCCGACTGGGGCAGGACCTCCACCTTATAGAAGTCCGTAGCCAAATAACACATTTTTTTGTGTTGTGTTCCGACGCGGTGAATAAGGTTTCCAGAAATGAGCTCCTTGGGGAGGGGGGAGGATTGTTACATTGTGTTGGAAGCAGAGGGATTAAAACCATTATGCTGCCAACACACTGTAACTCTCCGAACACAGAGTGGCAACGCGCAAGTGATACTTCGGTATCGTGAGCGTAAATAGGCTACGGTAACCGCTTCCCATCAGGTGGGCCGTATGCTTGTTTGCCACTCTTGTTGTATAAAAAAAAATATATACATAAGGGTGAAATTTAAGTGTGATTTTCTTTCTAGGCCACCAGCGTCTAGGGGAAGTAGCAACTGAAGTAGTACCAACATAGCAAAATGACGGATCCAGGGGTGTGCAAGCAACAAGGCGTGTCTCCTTTCTTCAGACAGGTAACTAACTATACAACTACGTAAGATACAGCTATATATGTATAAAGAAGGGAACTAACGTTAGAAGAAAGTTTGAAGAGAGGGTTTACCGTTCTAATTTGGAGCTGCCCGACTGGGGCAGGACCTCCACCTTGTGGACCTAAGACCTCAGTACCTCCACCACCACCATGAAGTCCATAGCCAAATAACACAAGTTTTTGTGTTGTCTTGTTGTTATAAATATTGTGTTGTACCTAAAATACCTTTATACCACTCTGCACTCTGCCTCTTTGCACACGTTTATATATATTTAATTATATTTTATCCTCACGCCTTCCACAAGGGTCCCCGAAGGGGTAGGCAGAGGTGTATAGGTAATACCCACACACCTACTTTCCGCCAGAGGTATATTACGTGCCAACGTGATAGATGGCGAGTCCATCGCAGTAACTCAAGCACAATTATACATACGCCTTTGAATTTCTTATCAGACGTATGCAGGTTTCCTCTCGACGTTTTCCTTCACCTTTTATTTCATTATTAATTTAAATTTCATCTCTGTTTCTTTAAACTATTAGTTTAGGTATAAAGTCATAGTCGAACCAAAGTCTTAAGTCGTTAAGACTTTGGTTCGACTTATCTATACCGTCGTCATCATGAGACTCGATTGAAGCATCATTGTTCTCATCAGCTGCTGGCAGTGAGCGGCATCGTGATGTACATGATAGGCACCGGCGCCAACATTGCCTACCCAGGAGTCCTGCTGCAGCAGCTGCGGCAGAAGGGCTCTGCTGTCCAGCTCACTCCTGAACACGAGTCCTGGATTGGTGAGTGGACTTGTTATTTTTTATACAACAAGAGTGGCAAACAAGCATACGGCCCACCTGATGGGAAGCGGTTACCGCAGCCTATTTACGTTTACAATACCGAAGTATCACTTGCGCGTTGCCACACTGTGCTCGGAGAGTTATACTGTGTTGGCAGCATAATGGGACTAATCCCTCTGCTGCCAACACAATATAACAATCCTCCCCCTCCCTAAGGAGCTAATTACTGGAAACCTTATTCACCGTGTAGGAACACAACACAAATAATTGTGTTATTTGGCTACGGCCTTCTATAAGGTGGAGGTCCTGCCCCAGTCGGGCAGCTCCAAATTCGAACGGGAAACCCGTTATGCCCTACTTCTCTTAATGCATGGTTCTGTAAGGTACCGACACCAGTTCTGGGCAGAGGTTATTTTGTTCCTTCAGCGGACCACCCCGGGTTTACCAACACGTGTAGGTATTAAGGGTTACGGACTCAAGGTTTAATAATATATCCTCACGCATTCTCACGTCACAAGGATCCCCGAAGGCTTAGGCACAGGTGTATAGGTAGTACCCACACAATCACTTACCGCCAGATATATTTTAGGTGCCAACGTACCAGATGGCGAGTCCGTCGCCGCTACTCAAGCACGACTATCATATGCCTTTGAATTTCTTCTCAGACGTATGCAGGTTTCCTCTCGATGTTTTCCTTCACCGCAAAGCTCGTGGTGTGACTGAACACTATATTTTAGTTCAGAACAACTCATTGGTACAGTCGGGTTTCGAATTTGCAATCTTTGTGTTGCAGGCAACTTCTCGAACCACTCGGCCATCACGGTGTACCACAAACGGCGAACTCGATTAACTAAAATAAATTGCCCGATAATTATTATTACCCAATTAGTAAGATACATAGACCATCCATGACTATGCTACAAATACTAGCATTCAAAAAGCCTTGAGCGGGAATCGAACGCCAAATACAGACTGGAATTCTCTCGCTCAGAGAATCAGCATTGCTATCCAGCGTGGCAATGCTGCTAGTCTTCTTGGCACGTTGCCTCGGGATACCGATTTGGGACAAATATTTTATCTGTAAGTAGTTAGTTTCAACTGTTCTTTGTAAATATTATTAATTGTTGACTGGAATTATGTTCAGGTGTGTGCTAGCATGTATGTGTGGTTACGGTACTTTTAAGATAACATTACGTAAACCATGCTATTACTGGCATGTATAGAGGTAATAAGTCACATGGTGTGGTAGTGAATTGCAACAAGATTACTGCAATTTGTACATAATGAATGGGAAATTGTTTGAAGACATAGCTGGCTTGCGTCATTGTGGATTTCACATGGGTTTGTCACTATGAGACCTTTTATAATGCCCGCTTCGCTCCCTTGGGTAGTACAATATTGAGTTACACATATAAATGTTGGAATCCCGACTGTACCATTTTTTTTTAACTTACCTACATTAGTCGCACCACGAGCTTTACGATGAAGGAAAACATCGAGAGAAAACCTGCATACGTCAGAGAAGAAATTCAAATGCGTATGTATAGTCGTGCTTGAGTAACGGAAATGAACTCGCCATCTGTCACGTTGGCACCTAAAATATACCTCTGGCGGAAAGTGGGTGTGTGGGTACTACCTATACACCCTTGCCTACCCCTTCGGGGACCCTTGTGGGAAGGCGTGAGGATATATACAAATATGCCTTTCTATTCTATCAGTCTATTTATTGGTGAAAGCCCATTAAATTCAGTTGCGTTAAGATCAGAAGTGTACATATGGCTATTAGTGCGAACTAACTGAGTTTACGGTCTCAAACCCAGCCTTAATTTCCAGCTGGTAGTTATTCTTGTAATTTCTTGCAATGTAGTAATCCCTTCCAGCGTCTATCCTGGGACTGGCGCTGACGACTGGCATCCTGGTGGCGCCCTTCAGCCTGCAACGGCTGGGGAGGCGCCTCACTAACCAGCTCAGCACGCTGCCGGCGCTGGCCGGCTGGGCCCTCATGGTGTGCGCGCGGGGACCCGCCGCCCTGCTGATCAGCAGGACCTTGCAGGTACTACTACGCCTATCTGGGGATTTCCCTACAGAGGACATTTGGTCATCTGTACTCTTTGGTGATAACCTCAACGGGGAGTTCATTCCACAGCCTGAGCGTTCGCGAGAGAGAACTCCTTTGGAACCGCACAGAATGTAACTTTGAACTGGAGATGTTATCATTAGATGAGATCTCGTCAATGATGACATTCCCATCGTAAGTGAGAGGTGCGGTGGTAGAAGATGAGCAAAGCACATGCATAGAGTAACTATTAAGTGTACGTATTTTTAAATTCCAGGGATTCGCGATGGGCCTCCAAGCAGCAGCAGCGCCGGTATCCATCGCGGAGTACTCCTCGCCGCAGCTCCGTGGAGCCTTCCTCGCCACCATCGCCTTCTCCTTCGCCACCGGCATGCTCATCGCGCACATCTTCGGCACGCTCCTGTACTGGCGGCCGGCGGCGCTCGCCTGCGGCAGCTGCTACGCTCTCTCCCTTATTCTGATCTCATTAACACCCGAGACCCCACCTTACTTGGCCTCCAAAGGCTTGAATAACGAATGCCGGAGATCATTTCGCTGGTTTCGAGGTTACAACCACGATTCCGAGAAAGAGCTAGAAGTTTTACTTAACAGCCAGAAAGTGGATCCGCTGGCGCCGAAACTGTCACGATGGAAGATGTACAAGGGAATCGTAAAGAAACCGGAGTTTTATAAGCCCACGGTCATAATGATGTTCATGTTCGTCCTCTTCCAGATTTCGGGGATGACTGTGGTGCCCTCGTACACGGTACCGATGATGGATGAGGTCACTGACCGCCGTATAGAGCCCAACGTCAGCATGCTGATGGTAGACGTCGTCCGCTTCATCACGGCCGTGATAGCTTGTATCGTCGTCAACAAGTTTAACAGGAGGACCGTCCTCTTTGTCGGTATCGTCATCAGCGTCGTCTCCCTCCTCACCGCCGCCTCGCTCCTCTACCTCCGTGATTACGGCTACATCCCTGAGAGATACACATGGGTCCCAGTGATACCAACCCTCACATATATCTTCGGGAAAACTCTAGGCATCCTGCCAATACCTTGGGCAATTGCTGGGGAAATATTCCCCCTAGCTTACAGGAGTCTTGGGAGCGGTATCTCTGGAATGTTTCTGTCTATTATGTTCTTTGTTGTCGTCAAAACCGCTCCCTACTCCTTCCAGCAAATAGGTATCAATGGTACCTTTTGTGTCTATGGCATTTGTATCTCTATTTGTGGAGTGTTTTTATACTTCTTGCTGCCAGAGACGAAAGGAAAAACGCTTTATGAGATAGAGTGTCACTTCAAAGGTGTTAAAGATATGTCTCGTGCGGCGACATGTGAGAATGAAAGGATGTTGGAACTGGAGAGGGTGGAAGGTGGATGACGGCTGATGTGGAACCGGAAGGAAATACTCAACCGCTGTACGAAGCTAGCCCCAAAGCGAGGTGGGACTCCAAATAGTGTGATTATTGGATGCTTTAACTATTATTAAAAACTCGAAAAACTTCATAATTTGTTTTATTATGAGATTAACACACGCGAATCCTATCCAATAAATATTTAATTGTTCCTCAAAAACTACACACAAACTGCTGGTAATTTCATACTCCTCAACTCAAAATGTTATTCTTACGTTTCGCGATGTAATTTGACCGAAGCGACTTTCTCGTCACACGCACACAACTTCAGTAAAGTATATGCGAACTGCATCTTCGCATTTCTGCCAGATGAGCGCCACCCAAGGGCTCTGAACTCTTGACATCTTCAGCGGTGTATCCTCTGAAGCTATCCTCGATCTCTTGAAGAGTCCTGTCTTTGGTCTCTGGCAACATGAACCAAACAACAGCCATGCAGCAGGTCACTATACTGGCGTAAAGGTAGTACGTCAACGATAAGCCTATAGCACTGGTCAGGACTGGGAAACATTTGACAGCAACGAAAAAGTTCAATGACAGCCCTAAGATACTAACTCCGCTACCCAGTCCTCGGTATTCCATGGGGAATATCTCCCCAGAGACTGCGAAAGGTATCGACGAGATGCCCACAGTCAGAGAGAACATGTACAAACCGATCAGGCCTATAGGAATCCATTGGCTATCGAACGGCAACATGTCATTATGTTTGGCGTACACGTAAACTCCTTTGCCAATGTATGAGCAAATGCAGATAATTCCGCTGCTGAACAGTAACGTCCGCCGCTTCAAGCTCCTCATGAGGAAGACAGCTATGATGTTGCAAATCAGTCTTTCTATATCCAAAGCTACCATCAATACTTTTGCGTTCGCTTCGGGACCAACCACTTGGCTAATGATATCAGTAGCATATGAGCTTATGACGTTAATTCCGGCGAATTGGAACATTATGTAAAGGAAAATCATGATAGTTATCGGCTTGTAAAATTCCGGTTTTCTGCTGCTCTCTCGCAAGTATCTGAAGAACCTGCTTATCTTGACTTTCAAAGGTAATTTCATTCCTGCCACGCTCGACTTGCGCGCCATTTTCTGGGCAAGAATCATCCTTTCCAATTCGCGTTCTTGGTCGTCGCTCGCCCCTCTGAGCCAGAGGAACACCTCCCTACCTTCATCGAACCTTCCTTTAGATATCAACCACGCCGGGGTCTCCGGGGCGTATATGATGAGCAGGAGGCTCGTGAACGTTGTAAAAGAGCAAATCAAGGCACATTGTTGCCAGCTGAAAAATGACCCTAAAGAATGGCAGAACAGCACGCCAATCGTCAGGGATAGAGAGACACTGGTGAGGTAAGCCCCTCGATTTTTGGGGTCTGTCATTTCACCGATGATGATAGACCCCAGTGGGCCCAGCATGCCCATGGCGACGCCCTGCATGAAGCGCGCAGTGATGAGCAATGCGACGCTGTCCGCCAGGAGCAACACGAACCAGCCGACCAGGACTGGCAGGATGGTCAGCAAATGGGACTTCTTGCGGCCCACCAAGTCCATTAACGGCGTCACGATGAAGTTCCCCAAAATGAGGGCGAAGCCGATTATTGAAGCTGGAATAAAAAAAAATTAAAAAATAGTTATAGTTTGTAAATTTCTAAAAAGTTTGTATGATGATATAGAAGTAATGGTAATATTTACAGTGTGTATTTTAAATATTTCACACTAATATAATGTAAGTCTAGAGAAATGAGATATGGCGCTCCACTGTCTATCCCGGGACTATGTCTAAGGGACTTGGCGTGATGATATGTATGTATGTATCTCAATCGAAGAATGTCATATTTCCCCCACTTAAATATGACACTTTTTCTTTTATCATCACTTGCTGACCTAATATTCAAGTGGCCAGTGCTTTAGTTGTGTATGAAGGTTATATAATCAGAATATACAGCCGTATTAACAAACCTACAAAGTATGTTTATGATCAAATAAAGAAAAAACTACGGTCGCATAGACGCCAAGTATCTCTTGGAGCAGGCAAAGACATTGGAGCGGCAATTCTCTATAAACTTACAGAACTCTGTCGCTTTATTTGCATGCATCACTAGTATTGTTCTGATTCAGTAGCTTCAAACATGCTCGCCGGTTATGAAGGTAAGCAGACTAAACACTATCAAAGCCTTCGACGTCGAATCAACCGAGGGATTAGACCTATTATGCTGCCAACACAGTATAACTCTCCGAACACAGAGTAGCAACGCGCAAGTGATATTTCGGTATCGTGAGCGTAAATAGGCTACGGTAACCGTTTCCCATCAGGTATGCTAGTTTGCCACTCTTGGTTTATAAAAAAAAAAAAAAGACGGGAGAAGAAAACTTAAATACAGTTTCGTATTTCTTAAAATCTGTCAATTCGCTTGAATTTTTTACAAAGAAAGGAGTACCGACCTAGTAGTAGTGCTAGGAATGAAATGTGTGGAGATATTCACCTATCCATGACTCCTGGCCGGTGGTGGCGTGGATGTGGGACTCCGGTCTCCGCAGGCTGGGGATCAGGATGGCCGAGAAGCCTATGACGCAGCCGTGACCCACGATGTTAATGGCTACACTCGCCGTCACGAAGCACTGGAAATAAGCAATAGTTGTAATCAATTTCCAACGCTCTACTCTCTACCTACCCCGTGAGGGACTCGACACAGTGGCGTAGCTACCGGAGGGCTAGACAGGGCAGTGCCCCGGGGCCGCTTAGTTGGGGCCATATCTTCACCTTATAGAAGTCCGTAGCCAATTTTTTTTTTTTTGTGTTGTGTTCCTGCGCGGTGAACAAGGTTTCGAATAATAAGCTCCTTGGGGAGGGGGAGGATTGCTACAGTTTGTTGGCAGCTGAAGAATTATTATAGTCCCACTATGCTGCCAACACGGTATAACTCTCCAAACACAGAGTAGCAACGCGCAAGTGATAATTCGGTATCAAGAGCGTAAATAGGCTATGGGTAAATATCTAATGAGGTGGGCCGTATGCTTGTTTGCCATTCGTGTTGTATAAAAAAAACATACAGGGATATCTAAATAAAACTGGCTTAGTTTTGCAATAACGACCTACCTCCCTCTAAACTAATCACTCTGCAAACGCTATATATACATGTTCAAAAGTCCAAGAGCTTCATAACTAGATGGCGCTAGTAATTAACGAAGGCCGTAGGTACGATTTATCACACAAATCCGTGCTTCCAATTTTCATTCTTTATTATTGTATATTTCAATAATAAATGGTGACCAACATAAATAAGTAATGTATTTGGATTAATCACGGAAATAGGAGCATTCTTTACGGAGTAAAAATTTACAAAATATTCTATAAAACCAATCAACTTAGATTTACATCTATAGAAACACATCATAAAGGAATTCATGGAAACCAAACGTTTTTCAAGCAACTAAAACAATATCACTAATTATTGTTGCACAATGAAAAATTGTTAACTGGAACTAATTTTATGACTTACGTTCACTTTCAGTGTTCCCTGTGTCGCTTACGTTGAATAAATTATTTTTTGATTGATATGTTTACAGAGTTTATTTGTGAAAATGACGCACAATGTTTATGAAAAAGTAAATTACCATTGAAAATACTCAATCAAATTTATTGCTGACTTGAATACTAGTCCTGCAGTCGCAATTTTTTTTAAACTTACGTATTAACATACTTAAGTCACGTATTGTTTTGCCTACAGTGTTTCTTGACGCAATCCTTAGCTATTGCTATTTAACATTAAGGATTATTTCTTTGTGGCAACATTATCTCTTAACGAACAATTAATGTGACAGAAATATTTGAAATACAATCGCAGTCCCCAATCTCCTCTAATCTTAACGTAGTAATAATTCATATATCTATTTCGATATGTGTGCCCAATCTAATTGCTAATTGTTGAACGTTATTTCATGAAACCATCGTTATCAGCTCGAATACCTTTGCAATTAAAAAGATAACAGCGGCCTAACATTGGGCCGGGGCCCAGGTTCGAGTGCGTTTAACCCTGAGATGATAAATGTAGGCGAGACGCTATTTGCCTCCAGCATAATGTGAATTACATTTTAAAAATAATACGGATTAAATTTCCCGCCCCGTTTACTGTCTGAACAAGTTTATTTAAAAAAATATCTACACGCCTTCCCACAAAGGTCCCCGAAGGGTAGGCAGGCATATGCAAGGTGTAGGTAAAACATCGAGGGGGAACCTGCATACAATTGAGAAGAAATTCATAGACGGATGTATAGTCGCGCTTGTATAGCGGCGATGGACTCGCCATCTGTCACGTTGGCACTTAAAATATATCTCCGGCGAAAAATGGATATTTGGATACTACCCACAGACCTCTGCCCACCTCGGGGGACCTTCTGGGACGGCGTGCAGATATATTTCAATTTAATAGCAAACAAAACACAGCCACAGGCTACTGTATCGCTAGTAACGATATATCAACCTGTCCTCGTGTTAACAACACATAATAGCTACAATAACTTATCAATCATTATGCCTTTATCTCGACGAAATCTTATTGACTCTTGCTTGTAAAGTGATGGGTATTGTTTTCAATCAACTAAGAATTATTACAAAAGTTTGCGTTCCATTGCTGTGCAAATACTCCAAGTGTACATCAAGTGCTTCAGTGTGATTAGGAGCATTTTAAGATAGATAAATGCTCTAATGTTACAGGCTGTGACATTAAAAACCATTTTAAAGGAAAATTACATATCTTGGAAGTAAATGGGATATAGCAGAACAATGATGTATTACATATATATAATATAATAATAATATAATATATCCTCACGTCTTCCCACAAGGGTCCCCGAAGGGGTAGGCAGAGGTGTATAGGTAATACCCACACACCCACTTTCCGCCAGAGGTATATTAGGTGCCAACGTGACAGATGGCGAGTCCATCGCCGTTACTCAAGCACGACTATACATACGCCTTTGAATTTCTTCTCAGACGTATGCAGGTTTCCTCTCGATGTTTTCCTTCACCGTAAAGCTCGTGGTGTGACTAATCACTGTACTTAAGTTTTAGAAAAACTCATTGGTACAGTCGGGATTCGAACTTCCGACCTTTGCATCGCAGGCAACTGCTTGAACCACTCGGCCACCACGGCTACATGTATTACATATAATATTATATATAATCTGATAGCAGAATATGACTTTCTATTTGTACGTTCCTTAATCGAATATTTCGGCGAAGCGAGAGAGGTATGTAAGTCTAGAGAGAACTCTCGCTCTATTCTCTCTCTGTCTATCCTGCGAGAGAGTTATTCGTGTAGGCGTGTGTCATATTTTTGGAGTTCAGAAACGCCTAATTGTTTCGAAACATGCACGCATACGTTATTAAATAAAGATAAATCGTACTTAATCTTGAAATTATACCGATAATTAACTAATTGTACTGCGTTGTAATGTACCTGTTAACACTATCCACAAGCAAATCACGCCAGTAGCCATATATATATTTTGTTTTCAAGAGCGAAAGAGGTATGCAAGTCTACAGACAACTGGCGCTCTATACTCTCTGCCTACCTCGATAGGGACTCGGTGTGATGATATGTATGTATGCCTATAGAATTTGTTTTCAATGCAAAACGCATTAATTGTAAACAACACAATGGTTTCTCAACGTGCCTGTAAACGTCACGTAAGTTGAGCTTGTGCAATTTATGACACATGTTATTTTACAGTCTGTTTGAAAAGCATGGCGCTAATCGCCGCCATCTTTTGGCGGGATTTTGTGCCCTCGTGTCCATGGTCTAACGAAAAATATTGGCAGAATGAATGGTTATGGAACGATCTAACTTTCAAATATGGCAAGCCTGCTAATCACATAATGTAATTTGACACAATATGCTAATAATCCGACTTCCCATATCTTAAACAATGTTTTCTAAACAGGTACGAAGTATGATGATATCAATGTATCTATACGTATTTTCTTTGTGGTTATTGTATTGATTGCACATAAGTAAGACGCATTAGAATAAAGTCAAGTCCGTTACGTATTCCCAACGAAAAAAAAACTCATAGTCCAAAATCAAAACCAAAATATTTTATTTCACATAAGCCTAGATGGATGGATAAAACGTCAAAAAAGGTGCACGGTTCGGGTTGGTCGTTTGCATGGAGAAGAACCGGCAAGAAACTTCATGGTTATAAATTATACTCTCTTCCCGTGCCGCAAACAACGCCTGTCTTTAATGAAATGACGTTGAAATACCGGCGCGTTTTTACTCTTATTCTCTTAAACTATCAAACCACTTGTCATAACGTCACCATTTTATACGTAGGTAATTAACTGTGCGCGTAAAATTTTATCACAACGGTAGATTTGAATAATCTATTTCTGTACCAAATTTCATCCGTTTCCATTCAGTAGTTGTTAGAAAGCTGTTAGAATGAAGTACAAAACATAGATATACTAACAGCATTCGCAATTTTACAATCAATTTTCAGGGAGGCAAATTCAGTTGCAAAACCTTTAATTCAATAAAAAGGTAACGTACCTATTATCTTAAGTTATTATCATTAAAAAATGTCTTCAAAATCATTTCCAAAGAATAATCTGGCATAAGAGGAGAGAAAAATCTCGGCAGATACTTTTTTACATATTTTATACAATTTTAATATTATTGAATTATGATCGTAATTAGTACACGTGGTCCCAGGATGACGAAAAACACACTCACTTGCCGAAACACAGGAATGAACTTGCTCTGTTTTCTCTTCGCTACATTTTCACCCATCTTGTCTACTAAAGTTAATATTTAAATCACAAAACCATACAGACGGAGCGACCACTTAGTCGAGTGGCCTTTAATATAAGACTGTTAGTGTAAGCTCAGTACGTCATCATATGTGACAAGTGCATGCCAGGAGGCTAGGCTGTGTACTGTGAGAGACGAGTCGATAAGACTAGATTAGATTAATTGTCCATTGTGTGATTATTACGATATTATAACATTGGAGCAACTGTTGTTAAGGAAATGCGAGACTATGGGATTAGTTGTCCATATAATTTATATGTTTGAACGAAAACAAACTATATGACAACTTGAATGGACAGGACCTGATTTTATTCTTCCAAGAAGGCAAGGAGTCATATGTCGCGCTTCCTTAAAAAAGGACAAACTGCAGCAGCCTAGGATCCATTTTTTTTTAACGACGAGAGGAACATGATTGTTGATTTAGGATGCGTTCAAAAAGCAATTGGGCTTTTAAGCCAAATGTATTTATCGATTCAACAAAAGCTGGCCGACTATACGCAAGTTAGTTTTGTCAAAAAAGTTTTTTTAATATTCATTTATAATTATAATAATATAGCCTCACGCCTTCCCTCAAGGGTCCCCGAAGAGGTAGGCAGTGGTATAGGTAATACCCACACACCCACAAATTATTATGATTTTGACGCCCAATGAAACTGTTATCAGGAGCAGCCGCCCTAGTAAGCCGTAACTCCCCCCCCCCCTAGAACTAGGACCAGTACGGCCAAGTAATCATGTAGCTTGTATAGACTGAGTAGCAGTAAATCACTCGTCTCGCAGGATCACGATGGATGCATGCAGCCTTAACTGTTGGCAGGAATCACTGTTGGTCCCATCATGAGGTGACGAATTTAATTTTTATTACATTTTTATGTATGTTAAATTGCAGTTTCAGCAAATAACACTCGTTAATCACTTTTATCAGCCCGGTAACAGAGCTGACGTAGTTATAATGACCGAAGTGCGAGGCTGATAATAAATACGTGTATTAAAATGTGTCACAATAGGGTATTTTCTCAATCTGAAAGTGGAAGGAACTCTGAAGTAAATTATGAGGTATCTAGAAACCGATTTATTTATCCTCTCTGAGATACATCTCAAAAAGGATAGGTAGTAAATAGCTTGCGAGAAGCTTCGGTATCCGACTCTGTTTGTAACGGCTGTTGTGGCAAGACGGAGAATACCAAATGCTGCAGTAACTGCTTATACACCAAGACCAATCGCAGATTATTTGCCACTTATAAACATAAACACATACATATTAATCACACCAAGTCCCTCACGGGCTAGGCAGAGGGAGAAGAGTGCCAGATGTGTCTAAATTTACACATCATCGCTTCGTCCTCTTTCAGTGTCTTCATACATGCTCGCCGGTTTCGAGTGAATATACATATATTAACTAGCTGCCCGCCCCGGCTTCGCACGGGTTCAATATTGATACTAATAATAATGTAAAAGATAAAAATGGTTATGGTGGTTTATTCTTTACAGATAATTAAATATTATCGCGGACATTTTTATCGATCATTTTAAGATCTATTCCGTAGTACATTTAATTGATCTATCTCGTAAGGTTTATCCAGCGTTTGCGATTTAATCGCACAAAAATATGTTTCTATCATCACACTACAAATCTTTGAATATTTCTTTATTCATTAAACATATAATATAAACCTTCCTCTCTAATCACTTTATGTATA
>JACCPG010000806.1:0-25677 GCA_016069955.1 Drepana arcuata | reverse complement strand
ATACATATATATAATCATATGTAGTAATAAATAAACTAATTTACAAAACTAAACTAATCTGAATCTACAGTCTACCTTTTATGTCAAAAATCACTATTCTCGCGGGAATATATTTCCATGCACGCGGTTATCTAGTTATGATTAGTCAATGTCATGTAATAGGTAGTATGTAGTAACATTCTTATAACACATCAGTACACTTTTATCGATAAAAATATCAAATAAGATGAATGAAGTAAGCATGGTGTAGTCGTAAGGTACATGAAGTTCCACTGTAGATGTAGCAACACGTGGAAGCTGATATGTTTATTTATTTATTATGCTTACAACTACCCTTACAGGTTAACCTAATACAATAGTGTAGAAAAATAAAATAAAGTTCCTATTCCTAAAATTATGTATATATATATATTTAATCCTAAAACTTAAGTTATTCCGTCACACAAAATATGATGTAAGTGGCCTTCGTGAATTCGTTCAGTGAACATGAGAAGACATCGGTTTGAGCCGCAACAGTGTTATTGTTACGAAGCGAATGCGTATGTATTCATCCTTGAAGCATATGACTGCCAAGGGTTGCAAATAAAACACTTCACCGATGTGGTTTTGGGGGTTCCCAGAGAACTCCGAGAGCCGAGAGCAGATGGAAATTGTACTCCTCTAGGTAAATAATAATGTCAGACATGTCAAGTCAAAAAAATACCCCCAATCATGACTTCCTTCATTACGGGTTAGAGAATATCGTCAAGCCAAATTTTTTTTGAGG
Source organism: Drepana arcuata (assembly GCA_016069955.1). Lineage (NCBI taxonomy): Eukaryota > Metazoa > Arthropoda > Insecta > Lepidoptera > Drepanidae > Drepana > Drepana arcuata. The sequence goes on along the minus strand of JACCPG010000806.1, from coordinate 24,911 downwards.
GACAAATTTGACGGTCAATAACAATGTATTTATATTTATAAGTATTGGGTACTGACATAATAAGGAAATTGATTTCCTATAAATTTGAATAATTTGTTCCACTGAATATTATTTTTTCTACTTACTAGCTGTGTCCCGTAGCTTACCCGCGTTCAACTTATAATATCGGCTCGGGCTTACGGGGTATTTAATGAAAAATAATCGGTTTTGTAGTTCAAGAGATGATTTACAAACACATAAATGACGACGTTACAAACTGGTATATGTACCTAAAATTCAAAGTCATCATCGCCAACGTCCATACCACGTTGAAAACACCGGTTCTCGTCCGATCACCGAAGTTAAGCAACGTCGGGCGCGGTCAGTACTTGGATGGGTGACCGCCTGGGAACACCGCGTGCCGTTGGCTTTTTGCTAGTTTTTAGCGTGATATGCACGTTATAAATTTGAAATAACTATGATATTGGACATTAAATTTGTTAATATTTGTTTTTCTATACATGGATGGATTTGTTTTCTAACGGCGATGGACTCGCCATCTGTCACGTTGGCACCTAATATACCTCTGGCGGAAAGTGGGTGTGTGGGTATTATCTATACACCTCTACCTACCCCTTCGGGGACCCTTGTGGGAAGGCGTGAGGATATATTATTATTATTATACATATTTTTTATAGAATTAATTATGATATCTGTTTTTCTGAAGTGTGACTGAATAATTTGACCCGATAGGTGGCGCTGCAATCGAGTTTGAATCTTTCATTTTCTCATCCAAGAAAAACTGTTTATTTTAAATGTACTAGTTGTTCCAGCCAGCTTCGCTTGAGTGAAAAAATAAAAACCACGGACCTAGTGGTGCCTCCTATCGGGGCCAATTGTGAATCTAACCCATTCTCGAATCCACCCGAAGAAACTAGTTAAAAAAGTTACTACAACAGATGTTATCAAAATGGTTATACATAATCACTTATGTTAAAAGATAATAGCCGTCGAGGGTTAGTGGTCTTAGATAGTGGTCTTAGAAAACGGCATAATCAAATTAACAGGTTCTAACCCATAGTAAATTTTAACTTCGGTAGTTACGCAGGTAATACCCACCTACATATTACATATAAATATACAATACTATTATTTTAAGAGTAATACTCAATCAATAATATTATCGTATAGTTACATTAATGAAACTACAATCAGTGGTCGCGTTCAACCTTGATACAGATATATTGCAACTCAATAGTTTGCACAATCGGTCATGAAATATTGTCTGCGTCAGATGACACTGATAAGAACTTTAACATTGTAAATTTGACACTTAGATCTTAGGTGCCAAAGTTTCTTTCACGATGTCACTTAGATGGCAAAGTGGGATGTAAAGATCGTGGGATGACCGGCTTTGACCTCACGGGAATAGTGTATGTTATAAACGCGAAATTTCATGAGTACTTCCGTTCCTTTGTCACGCAAAAACTGCTGAACATAATTGGATGAAATTCGGCACAGATATAGATCAATAGCTAGGTTAGCACATATATAATATATATTTATACCACTTGGGTGGCAAATAAGCATGCAGTCCGCCTGATGGTAAGCGGATACCGCCGCCAATGGACGTTTGCAATACCAGGGGTATCACTCGCGCGTTGCCGACCCTGCAGGAATCTTTTCACACCCTTCTTGAAGAACTCCATGCTGTACTCTCCAGGGAAAACCTCAACGGGGAGCTCATTCCACAGTCTGAGCTTTCGCGGAAGGAAATTCCTTTGGAACCGCGCAGTGCGAGAAAAAAAACCAATGAAATAAATTTCTAAGCGGTGGAAACCGTGGCCATAGCTAGTCAAGATTTAAGAGAGGTATAACGGATTTTCCGTTCGAATTTGGAGCTGCCCGACTGGGGCAGGACCTCCACCTTATAGAAGTCTGTAGCCAAATAACACAATTTATTGTGCTGTGTTCCTACGAGGTGAATAAGGTTTCCAGTAATGAGCTCCTTGGGGACGGGGGATAATTGTTATATTGTGTTGGCAGCAAAGGGATTAGTCCCATTATGCTGCCAACACAGTATAACTCTCCGAACACGGAGTGGCAACGCGCAAGTGATACTTCGGTATCGTGAGCGTAAATAGGCTACGGTAACCGTTTCCCATCAGGTGGGCCGTATGCTTGTTTGCCACTCTTGTCGTATAAAAAAAAAAGCCACCTTCAGCGTACTCGGTTCAGCTCTTCCCACGTAAATGAGTACTAAACATCCATAAATATCTAGTGGTTTTTTTTTGGTAGTACTCATAGACTTATCAACTAGTTTAGTACAAATATTCATATGATATGGTATGGTTATAATAACGATCGCGTTCTTTTTTATTATCGAATATTTGAATGATAGGCTTAAAATCTATATGTCATTCATATTTTGAGTACCCATTTAAGACAGACGTGCGACGGACCGGAAATTTTATTCGAGATCAAAATGTCTGCTTTGATATGATATATTGATCTGTTAATTCACAGCTTATGTGGCTGAGAGCATTGACAAATATCTAACTGTTTATCTAATCTAACACGCCACGCCTATGAAGTACATGTCTACAACTTACATCATGCAGGATATATAAAACTAGACATACGCCTTTGAATTGCTTCTCAGACGTATGCAGGTTTGCTCTCGATGTTTTCCTTCACCGCAAAGCTCGTGGTGTGGCTGTCCCTGTCACTGTTCTTAAGTTGAAAAACTCATTGGCACAGTCGGGACTCGAACTTGCAATCTTTGTTATGCAAGCAACTACTCGAACCACTCGGCCACCCCGGCTCTGTATATGCTTGTATAACGGCGACGGCCTCGCCATCTGTCACGTTAGCACCTAAAATATATTCTGGCGGAAAGTGGGTGTGTGTGTACTACCCTTCTGGGAAGGCGTGAGGATATATATTCAGGAAACGGTTCTTTCTTCCATTCAACTGCCAGCACATCACAGTCAGGAGTTGCACTCGAGTTCAATTTGTATCCAACAAACAGTGAAAAGCGTCTAAAAGTTCAGTGTTCAAAAGTTCTATGAGTTTACCGCATCTACGACACAACGCAGCGGGGGAGACATTGCTTTAAAATATGTACTGATCATGATGTTAAGTTAACTGACTTGCAGATTTGAAGAAACGTCAGTTGCAACACCGACGTGTAGATATAACAACAACTCCTGCTTGGGCGGGTTCCCGCGGCTATATCGGGAGATACAGACCTTGTTGGATGAGAAACCTGACGCCATACTCTTGAACGCTGGGGACAGTTTCCAAGGCACTTATTGGTACACTCTGCTCAAATGGAACATCACTCAGAGGTTCATGAACATGTTGCCGCATGATGCTCATGTAAGCTTAACATTTTTTTCGTTAGTTTTATAATAATATATATATCCTCACGCCTTCCCACAAGGGTCCCCGAAGGGGTAGGCAGAGGTGTATAGGTAATACCCACACACCTACTTTCCGCCAGAGGTATATTAGGTGCCAACGTGACAGATGGCGAGTCCATCGCCGTTACTCCAGCACGACTATACATGCGCCTTTGAATTTCTTCTCAGACGTATGCAGGTTTCCTCTCGATGTTTTCCTTCACCGTAAAGCTCGTGGTGTGACTAATCACTGTACTTAAGTTTAGAAAAACTCATTGGTACAGTCGGGATTCGAACTTGCGACCTTTGCGTCGCAGGCAACTGCTCGAACCACTCGGCCACCACGGCTAGTTTTATACTACCAAATTTATTTAAATATCCATCCATCCATGCAGTCGCTTTGAATATCTTCGAATTCGTGCTTATCTCGAACAATCCTTGAAGGTTGCAGAAACTACTAAGTGCTTAAATGATTTTGAAAACTTTTTAACTCCATTATTTGATGTATCATCTCATCACGCATTTCTACCGTGTATGGTATTTAAATAGAACCTTCTTTCGTATATGATATTTTCATACATTCCCTTTCTGCACTTTGACCAACCATGAGATTGACACAAGTGATTATGCAAATTTGACCATCGATGAGATTTTGAAACCACCTTATTTCCGTCCAGGAATTTTCAATATTCTTCTTCGGTAGAACTTGTTTGTTTGAACCTATTTACAAATATTTGTAAGCGTCGCACTGGGCGATAGTGCCATCCACGAAGACGCGCCCCACAAATTTCTAGTCGAGGGGGTCGCGGGATGCGGGGAGTATGATCCGACTGTATTAATTGAAGTGTGCGTGTGCACTCATAGGTAATCAGTGAGTAACGACAATACTCAAATATTAGTGGAAGGCTGCACATTTACACAATAAACTATAGGGCGGAAGAATAGTGGGGCGCATCTTCGTGGATGGCACTATGTATACATTTTAAAGTACTTGAATTTTACTTATAAGGCCATAGGTAATCATGAGTTCGACGACGGCCCAGAAGGTCTAGCGCCGTACCTCTCGGCCCTCAAGGCGCCAGTGCTTGTCGCAAACATGAACACGTCGCTGGAACCATCCCTTGAAGGGTTGTACAAGTCACATACTGTTGTGGAGAGAAATGGAAGAAAGATTGGGATCATAGGACTGATAACTCCCGATACAAAGGTAAGCATGTTTGTCTATCTAAGCTGATAATGATAGTGATGCCGACGATAATGATGGTGTTGATCATGATGGGAGGTGGCCGAGTCGATTCTGTAGTCAATTGTTTATTTAAGATTGCAGGTTTAAGCTGTGATGGTCTGTACTAATAACTTTTCAGAACTTACGAACCAAGAGTAATTTATTACGGTTCTTTTACCACAAGCTTAACAGTGTCGACGACGACTTGTCATTTGATGCCACTTTGGCTCTGTTGCTATTCCATTTGTACCTGCGCCTTCGGAATTTATTGTAGGAAAAGTTAAGTAAAGTTGGAAAGGAATATGAAAAGGATGATCTTTATACCTTTCCATTACGCCAAAACTGGCGGTATCATATACAGATTTATGAGCGATTCTCTTGAGCTCAGCCTCTCATTTCAAAGTACTTGTTACAATCATCACTGGCGTTTTTGTAGACACTATCGTCACCCGGTAACGTGGAGTTTACTGATCCCAGCGAAGCCACGAAGAGGGAAGCTGAGGCTTTAACGGAAAAAGGGGTAGATATTATCATTCTGCTTTCTCACTGTGGACTTGACGTTGACAAGTAAGTGTCCACACCACGCCTCACTGTCAACAGCTTTACGGTGAAGACGACATAATCTTTAAAAAAATAGATAATATGTGAGTTCAGAACGGAAATAATGTATATTTATAATAATATATTTTCACGCGAAGGCGTGAAAATATGACCCTTGCTATAAAATATGATATAAAATATGACCTTCTGGGACCCTTATGGGAAGCCATAAGGGTCCCAGAAGGGGAAGGCAGAGGTGTACCTATAGGTAGTATCTATAGGTAATATATTAATAATAATAAACACTTGAGTGTCATCATAAAAAATATACTTTAATTATAACGCACTTGAACAAACATAAATAATATATACATATATTGTCCCGATTCGATATCGTTGAAAATTCATATTAATTTAAGCAATTTTAAGTTTTAAAAACATGCCCTACTTCTTAAATCACTCTGATAGTGGGAGTCTTAGATCGCAGTAATTTATCGGGATAAGAGTAACCTGAAATTGGCATAGCTAGATGAAAGTACAGTGATTAATCACACCACGAGCTTTACGGTGAAGGAAAACATCGAGAGGAAGCCTGCGGACGCTTGGGAATAATTTAAAGACGTTTGATTAGTAAAATGGTGCTCACTCTCTTTTCGCAAGGGGTACATACTACTTGCGAAAAGAGAGTGAGTGTGTACAACTCACCTCTACCTACGCCTTTGGGGAACCTTTTGGGAACGCGTGGAGAAAAACGAAATACTCGTTTTAAGGCGACGCATCTGTGTAGAATCTGGTGGCATGTTGCTAACGCATAAACACGATAAGATCGTTTTATGACCAAGGCAAGTGCAGTAACAAGGGCAGGATGTCAATGCTTATACTGCAATTTGTATCATATTAAACAATTGCTGACAATACAACGCGGTCTGGGATGTTGACGAATAGACGTTCCCGAGATTAGATAGCGGAAGATCGAAATGGATCAAGATCTAACCAAGATTTAAAAGAATATACCTATTGGTTTAATCTGACTTCTATCACATATATCTTCACGCTTTACCACAAGGGTAGGCAAATAATAATAATAAATACCTGGGACAAATGTCTAATAACAGTGACAAATGGCGATTTTTCTCTTTTTTCTCAAATTTATTGGTTTTCTTATCAATGGTTTACATCACCGTAAGCTCGTGGTGTATATCACGGTACTTAAGTTCCGAAGAACTCATTGGTAAAGACCGGGGTTCGAACTTGAACACTAGAATTTGTAAGTCACCACGGCTCAATATACTCGTATACACGCTCATTGCTCCTTTTAATATTTACAGACAACTGGCTCGAGAGTACGGCGAATATATCGACATAATTGTGGGGGGTCACAGCCATTCGCTATTGTGGGATGGTCCTGCCCCTAGCGGGGAACAAGTGGCCGGACCCTATCCCGTGTTCATCGAAACTACGTCTGATAGCAAGCACCAGGTAGGTACATGAACGTGCTAGTATAATTTAGAAAGACATTGACTCATACATTTTTTCCTATAGTATTCAACTGTTTTATGTTAAGTTACGATTGAACAAAAAGTGACAAGTGACCGAGTGTGCTAAATATCGGTAAATGGGCAAATTCTTGAGCAAGTGAATGAATTTGTATATCTAGGAAGCATGTTCACACGAGATGGAAAGTATGAAAATGATATTGAAGGAAGGATAACTGCCGGAAATAAGGTGAATGGAGCTATGTTGGCGTTGATGGGCAGTAAAAGTCTGAGCAAGAATGCTCGAGTTGCTGTCCACAACGCGATATTGGTACCTACCTTATTGTACGGCAGCGAATCCTGGGTATGTCAGAGGAAGTATGAAAATAGCTTGAATGCAGTTGAGATGCGATCTCTTCGAAAAATGTGCGGAGTAAAGATAGATCGAATCCGCAATGAAAAGATTCGCAAACCAACTGGCGTGAATGAGGGCGTGATTGTAAAGATGAAGAAAGGCATGTTACGTTGGTTTGGACACATAGAAAGGCTGAGTGAGGTGAGTTGTCGAAGCAGATATACAAAGCAAAAGTGTATGCAAGAAGAGGCAGAGGAAGGCCACGTTACAACTACCTGGATCAAATCGATCGGACGCTCAAGGAAGGGAACGTTGAGAGTACTCCAAACCGACGAGCATGTATGAAGAGACTGATGAATGTGGACGAAGTCAAAGAGGTATGTAAGTCTAGAGAGAACTGGTGCTCTATACTCTCTGCCTACCCCGTTAGGGACTTGGCGTGATGATATGTATGTATGTATGTACGATTGGACAAGTTTCGTAATCTCTCAAATTCAGTTAAGTACCTATCGACTTTTAGCTGAATTTGGCACTGACAATACGCAAAGAGACCTCTCCTTGCACCAGGCGTTTGATAACACTTTTGATTATGATCTTATTTTGTATCGAAAGGACACGACTAGATTTAATATTATTCAACTTTTTCAATCCGAAAATCAAGGCTTAGAGGACACAAGACGATAGAAGAGTCAGTACGTAATATTTACTGGTTTCCAGGTAATCATAGTCCAAGCGTCCGCATTCACGAAGTACATGGGGAATCTTTCAGTCTATTTCGACTACAAAGGTAATTACGTGAACTGGGATGGAGGCCCAATATTCCTCAACAGATCCATTCCTGAAGGTATGTATGAACTTGACTACAGAAATAAATAAAAAATAATAAATAACTACCATGAGACAGTTCCACACAAATTTATATAGCCCCAAATTAAGCAATGTTTGTGTTATGGTAACTAGACAACGGGTACAACGGGACAAGGGGTAGGGAGAGGTGTATAGGTAGTTCCCACACCCACTTTTCGCCTGAGTATATTTTGGATGTCAACGTGACAGATGGCGAGTTCATTGCCGTAACTCAAACACGACTATTAATACGCCTTTGAATTGCTTCTCAAACGTATGCAGGTTTCCTATCGATCTTTTCCTTCACCGTCCAAAGCTCTTGGTGTGACTGATCACTGTACCTAAGTCCAGAAAATCTCATTGGTACAGTCGGGATTCGAACCTGTTATCTTATATCGATTATATAAGAATGCGATTGCGATAATAATATGAATAATAAGAAGAAAGATATAGATAAGATAAATATTAATTATAAGAACCTTGTATTCCTTAACTGTAGGGAATAATAGTTATCAATTAATTATATAGAGTTATATTAATATAGAGGTCAACTATTAATAAGACATTGCTTTATATTACTCTCGTATCGTATGTAGGTAATTAATTAGATAAGGCGAATTCTATGAGAATATATATATACGCACAATTTACTCGTTAAACAAAATATCGCAATTGAAAGATGATTTAAATTATTATAAGGAGGCAACGCCTTCCTACAAAGGTCCCTGACGAGGTAGGCAGAGGTGTATAGGTAGTACCCACACAAACACTTTTCAGGTGCCAACGTGACAGATGGTGAGTCCATCGCCGTTACTCAAGCACGACTTAGACTCAGACGTATGCAGGTTTCCTCTCGATGTTTTCCTTTACCGTAAAGCTCGTGGTGTGATCAATCACTTACCTAAGTTAAGAAAACCTCGTTATTACATTTGGGATTCGAACATGCGATCTATGGGTTGCAGACAACTACTTGAATAACTTGGCCACCACTGCTACTTATTTAGAAATATTTAATTTTATTAATTAATTGCTGACTTTATGTAACCTCTGTTAATGGTGGCGCCTCAAGAGTACGGTAACCGCTTACCAAGTTACCATATTTGCCACCATTTAGTATATCAAAAAAATATAATATCTTGTCATCATGATGTTATTAATTAAGCAAATTGTAATGTCAATTTCCAGATGATCTGATAAAATCCAAACTTGAACCATACGCCAAGTTGGTCCATGAAGCGGAGAACGTATCAATTGGCAAGTGTAATCAGACGCTGAGCTACGAGGATTGTGTCTTCGGGGAGTGTCAGCTCGGTGACCTATTGGTTGATGCGTTGGTTGAATACGTGAGTCTTTAAATACCTTCAAGCCTTCCCATAAAGATCCCCGAAGGGGTGGGCAGAGTGTACCTACGATCCACGCACCTACTTTACGCCGGAGATCTATTTTTAGGTGCTAACATGATATAAGTCCAAATGGGATCTCAATCATCCTTTACCGTAAAGTTCAAGACAATGAATTTACGCTAATTTGGTCGATTCAACCAATATTATAACAAAACTGAAAATACATATGAGTAATAAATAAAGTTATAATAATAATATTATATCCTCACGCCTTCCCACAAGGGTCCCCGAAGGGGTAGGCAGAGGTGTATAGGTAATACCCACACACCCACTTTCCGCCAGAGGTATATTAGGTGCCAACGTGACAGATGGCGAGTCCATCGCCGTTACTCAAGCACGACTATACATACGCCTTTGAATTTCTTCTCAGACGTATGCAGGTTTCCTCTCGATGTTTTCCTTCACCGTAAAGCTCGTGGTGTGACTAATCATAAATAAAGTTAATAATAAATTAATCAAAGGGAAGAAGTTGGTTCGAATCGCTTGCAACGCAATGATTGGAAGTTCCATCCCTGACTGTAGCAATTATATTTTCTAAACTTTGCTAAATCTATACTAGATCTAGATCTCTGACTACACCTTCGGGGATCGGGCTGTGGGTTATGTATTAGTACCTAGGTACTTGGAACCTTTCACCTTCTAAGATGTAGTGATTGACGAAACAGATATACAAAGCAAAAGTGTGTGCAAGAAGAGCCAGAGGAAGGCCACGTTCCAACTACCTGGATCAAATCGATCGGACGCTCAAGGACGGGAACGTCAAGAGTACTCGAAATCGACGAGCATGCATGAAGAGACTGATGCATGTGGATGAAGTGAAAGAGGTATCTGAGTCTAGAGAAAACTGGCGTCCTATACTCTCTGCCTACCCTGTTAGGGACTCGGCGTGATGATATATAATATGCAAGATGTAGTAAATTAAAATTATCATGAATAAATTCTGTTATAGGTGCGTATTGATATATTATAAAATGATATGAAAACATAAAAAGCCTCATGACGTGTTATTTTTCCACCAGGCCAAGGAGACTGTACCATCTGAGAACGACTACCTCTCGTTCATACAACGCGGTAACATCAAGTCCTCTATACTAGAAGGAAGTAAGTACAGCGGAGAATCTCTCGTTCAGATTCACAGTACCTTAAACTACGACAACCTTACCTAAAAAATAGCAATGTTGCTATTTGAACAGTGTTGCTACATCTTTATAAAGCGCCTTTTGGTAACCTAGCTGTTTAGTAAATATAAGTCGCAAGTAATACATTAGGCAACCTACCCAATAGATAGTGCCATCTATGAAGACGCGCCCCACCATGATGAATAGTTCTTGATCTTATCTCCTTCAAACACACAATACCTCTTCATAGTATTGGTATCGAATAAACTCGATACTAAAAATTACATGTACTAAAGATTACTAAAAATCACATTATCACGCCGAGTCCCTCACGGGGTAGGCAGAGAGACTAGTCCGAGCTTTTTCTAGACTAACAGGCCTTATTCGCTTCATCAGCATTCGTAGTATGAAATGTGTAGTAGTATGAAATATGTAGTAGTATGAAATGTGTAGTAGTATGAAATGTGTAGTAGTATGAAATGTGTAGTAGTATGAAATGTGTAGTAGTATGAAATGTGTAGTAGTATGAAATGTGTAGTAGTATGAAATGTGTAGTAGTATGAAATGTGTAGTAGTATGAAATGTGTAATAGTATGAAATGTGAAGTAGTATGAAATGTGTAGTATATAATATGTTGATTTTTTTTCAGCCATTACCCAAGGAACCATATTTGAGCTGCTTCCGTTCAATGACCGCATAGAAACCTTTGAGCTTCAAGGAAAGTATGTGCTAGAAGCTTTGGAACGAAGTGTCGTCGACGCTTGGGCTTTTGATCCCTTTAAAGGCCCCTGGATACTTCAAGTGGCTGGTATGTTATGAAGACAAACACGCCGTGTATTTTGATAAAACCTTCTATTTATAGATTTTTTTTTATAAAAACAGGAGTGGCAAACAAGCATACGGCCCACCTGATCGAAAACGGTTACCGCAGCCTATTTACGCTTACAGTACCGAAGTATCACTTGCGCGTTGCCGCTGTGTGCTTGGATGGTAATAATGTGTTGGCAGCATAATGGGTCTAATCCCTCTGCTCTCAACACAATATAACAATCCGTTTAATATCTGTTTCGTCAATCTTTCTTCACTCATCCTTTCTATGTGTCCAAACCAACGTAACATGCCTTTCTTCATCTTCACAATCACGCCCTCATTCACGCCAGTTGATTTGCGATTCTCTTCATTGCGGATTCGATCTAATATCGTTGCGCCGCACAATTTTCGAAGAGATCGCATCTCAACTGCATTCAAGCTATTTTCATACTTCCTCTGACATACCCAGGATTCGCTGCCATACAATAAAGTTCACTTGCTCTAGAATTTGCCCATTTACCGATATAGCACACTCGGTCACTTGTTCATCTCTTTCGAATACCAGAACCTTAGTCTTGCCAGCGTTTAGGCGCAGCCCCTTCTTTTCACATTCTTCTTTCATTATGGTAACTAGTGACTGCAGTTCGCCCTCTGATGACGCCAGTAAAACCGCGTCATCGGCGTTTAGTAGGCAGTTGACCACTAAGTTTCTCATTTTCACTCCACATCCGGGCGTTCTTAGTGCTCTCATACAGTTATTTAGATATATAATGAACAGCCAGGCAGACATGATACACCCTTGTTTGACCCCCGACTTCACATCAAACCAGGGTGACATCTCACCGCCAAATAATTGCTTTGAATTTTCAGGTCTTCGTGTCACCTACAACGTGTCACAGCCAGAAGGAAGTCGCATTACATCTGTGTATTTAGGAGAGGGTGACACCAAGAAATCACTGGATAGCAATAGTTACTTCCAAGTCACTGCACCTTCGTATTTGGCTGACGGCGGTGACGGATTCACGGTACTTTATGACAGATTAACCATTAAGTATAACAAACTTCAGATCTTTTGCTACAGACTTCAGTCGTGTAGTTTCCGCAAACAGTTCACATGCCAACATACCCTAATTTAGACGCATGTGTGTTACAAAGTATCAATATGGCAGCACCGAATAATAAATCATTAATAATAATAATAAATAATAATATCCTCACGCCTTCCCACAAGGGTCCCCGAAGGGGTAGGCAGAGGTGTATGGGTAATACCCACACACCCACTTTCCGCCAGAGGTATATTAGGTGCCAACGTGACAGATGGCGAGTCCATCGCCGTTACTCAGGCACGACTATACGTACGCCTTTGAATTTCTTCTCAGACGTATGCAGGTTTCCTCTCGATGTTTTCCTTCACCGTAAAGCTCGTGGTGTGACTAATCACTGTACTTAAGTTCAGAAAAACTCATTGGTACAGTCGGGATTCGAACTTGCGACCTTAGCGTCGCAGGCAACTGCTTGAACCACTCGGCCACCACGGCTCTTAATAAATAAATCATTACAAATATTTTATGTCGAAAGCACACAATAACTTAGTGTAATGATACATAATTGGAAAATACTTTTTAATACAGTGCCGCCCATGGACGCTTGTAACACCAGGGGTATTGTGACGAGCAGGCCGCTTCAATAGTCGTCAATTGCTGCCTTTAAAAAGTTTGAAGTCTAATTAATGTTATGTAGCATTATATTTATTTATTTATTATGTATGTATCTTCATGCCTTCCCTCGCTGAAGGGTAGACAGAGGCGTGTACACCCACATTTCGCCGGAGATACATCTTAGATGTAATAGTGGCAGATGGCGATCGAGATTCGAACTGGCAATTTTTGTGTTGTAGGCAATGGGCCACCTCTGTTCTCGAAAAGCAAATTAAGATTTTCTTTTTTAACTCGAAACCATCGCTGCATTTAGATAGTGTATTCTGCAATCTACAGTCTTGGCATTTTCTTCGTTTCAGATGTTCAAAGCTGGTAAGAAAAATGTGCAAGTAATTGGCAGAGATGAGGAAATCCTTGAAATGTATATAAGGAAAAAATCGCCACTTAATTATCAACGTGGATGGCAGAATCGTCATAACGAGTTGATGGACATCAAATATATTTATTTCCATAGTCTCATTGGAAGAAAACTACGCCGTATTCTATTTGTAATTAAAATTATTATTAGATATTTGATTATATACGTTTTTTATTTCACGAAACCAATTTACTATTATATCTCCTTGATATGGTGATCTCCACTATATCTCCTATTATCCTCTCCTATAAAATGAACTGAAATATTTGACAGACTTTCAATTTATAGGGTTAGGTAATTAATTGTTCAACGTAATAACAATACAGAAGTCAGAAATTAATTTTAATAATAATAAACTTACACAGACACAACCAAGTGGTCAAGATCATACACCAACAGCTTGCTTTGAAGTATAACCTTGTGGACTCGGAGGTGCCGTACTACAAGTATTCGCCCGACCCAGTTCTAGAAAATGGTCATGTCACGTTGTACTGGGATCGATCTATCATCACGGACAGGTGTATAGCCGCTAATAAGCCGGATATAGTGCTGATAAATCGATTAGAGCGCCGCACAATGATTGCGGATATTACTGTCCCGCATGATGGGAATCTCGTTAAAGCGGAAAAAGACAAACAAATAAAATATTTGGACTTGGCTCACGAGGTTGTCGGCATGTGGGATGTGGACTCTGCAATCATTGTGCCAATAGTAATAACAGCCAATGGCCTAATGGCAAAGAGCCTCGACCAACACCTCAAGAGGCTCTCGTTAGACGGTTGGATCCAGTGCCTGATGCAGAAAGCAGTATTGCTCGAAACGGCACGTATTGTGAGGAGGTTCCTTTCTCTGGGATCCTAACCACCGGTACCTTGGACCCTGATCCCGATACCGGTGGGCCCCTATCTTTTATATTTTAAATATGTCTTTATATACATTTATTTAAAAATGTAATTTATAAGAATTATTTGAAATAAAGATAAATAATAATAATAAATAAATACCTGGGACAATTCCACACAAATTGACCTAGTCCTAAATTAAGCAAAGCTTGTGTTATGGTAACTAGTCAACGATATATTTACTTGTATAGATAGATATATACATAAATAACTGAGACAATTCAACACAAATTGACCTAGTCCCAAATTAAGCAAAGCTTGTGTTATGGTAACTAGACAACGATATATTTACGTTTATAGATAGATATATACTTAAATACATAGGATATCGAAGCATATATCCCTCAGCGGGATTCGAACCCGCGACCTCAATGTATTTACACAAAAACTAAATATATATGGATATTCCAATGAAAAATTATCTTTTGCTGTGATATTATTTATTTACAAGCATTGCCTCGTCCTGGTTATTATGAAGAGTATGAGTTACACTGCATTTGATAGATATATTAAGCTGAGGGGTAAGGGACATTATCTGCAGTGCAGCACTGAAGAGATATAGAACAGTTATTTTCAGCATCTGACCACAACATATATATCCTCACGCCTTCCCACAAGGGTCCCCGAAGGGGTAGGCAGAAGTGTACAGGTAATACCCACACACCCACTTTCCGCCAGAAGTATATTAGGTGCCAACGTGACAGATGGCGAGTCCATCGCCGTTACTCAAGCACGACTATACATAGATACGCTTTTGAATTTCTTCTCAGACGTATGCAGGTTTCCTCTCGATGTTTTCCTTCACCGTAAAGCTCGTGGTGTGACTAATCACTGTACTTAAGTTCAGAAAAAACTCATTGGTACAGTCGGGATTCGAACTTGGACCTTTGCGTCGCAGGCAACTGCTCGAACCACTCGGCCACCACGGCTTGGTTGACTTGGTTGACCACAACATGGTTTTCTTAAACAAGGTACAAAGACAACATTGCATAGATTTTATTCCTTAAAATCCTAATAAATTCGGATGTTTGTGAGGACGTTTGTTACTCAATATTGTCCGAACGGTTGATGGGAATTAGATAAAAATTACTACCCAAGTGGTAGGCAGAGGTGTGTAGATAGTAATATAATATAATATAATATTATTATTAATAGTATATATAATAATATTATTATTATTATTATAGTACCCCATACATAAAACTATCGCCGGAGATATATTTTAGTTGCTAAAGGACGAACGTTCATAGATTCCTATTGATGTTTTCCTTGACCGTAAAGCCGAGGTGTGGCTAATGTTCACACCATAATTATTGACGAATAAACTAATAAACAGTTAATTTCAAAAAAACTCATTGGTACTTACAGTAGGGATTCGAATTTGCAAACTTTGTGTTGCAGGCGACTGCTGGAACACCTGGGCTCCCACTTTCGCATTTATAACATTAGTAGTACTCTCAAAGGAAAGGTAGGACACACAAAGTCCTATTAACTAGATTCAAAACAAAATCATAAGTCTCTTTTGTTTCGTAGTCGGGTAATTAGACGAAGCCTGTTCTGTAGTACATACATACATACATATAATCACGCCTCTTTCCCGTAGGGGTAGGCAGAGACCACTTCTTTCCACTTGCTACGATCCATACATACATACATACTTCTTTCGCTACGTCCACTTTCATTATTCTCTCCATACATGCTCTTCGGTTTAGGGTACTCTTGACCTGACCTTTTTTCAAGACGTCCCTAATTTGGTCTAGAAACGTCCGCCTAGGTCTACCCCTTCCAACACTTTCATTCACACTCGCCTTATACACTTTTTTCGGCAATCGTTCTTCATTCACTCTCTCGACATGGCCAAACCCTCTCAGCATACCTTTCTCAATTTTTGTCACTACATCTTCTTTCAGACTTCTTGTACTGTAGTCATTTACCAAATCTGCCTTTTCACCAAATAGACGAATATTGACTGCCTACATGCTACGGCATTATATACAAAAAGTGTAGTAAACTTAATAGTTCTGTCTATCAAACTTTCTACATAATGGGTGGGTTGTTTCTTTGTTTTGTTATAATGTTGTATTTATTCATAGTCATAGTTAAATATTTAAAAACGCAGGTTGGTTTCTACGTTATGTAAGTAAATACGTTCTTATCAAAAATATATTTCCATTGGATAGCCCGTTTATTGAAGGTGAAATGGCGGAACCTAAGGGAGCGGAGGGGTTTATACATACAAACATACATTTATAATCAAGACTCCTTAACGGGGTAGGCAGAGAGAGTAGAGTTCTCGATAGACTTTTCGTCCACATTCATCGGTGTCTTCATTCATAAATGCTCGCCGGTTTCGAGAACTCTTGACGTTCCCGTCCTTGAATATCCGATCGATTTGATCTCGGTCCAAAACCTAGATAAAATCGATCTTGGTGATGATCGACATGGTCTTTCTTTCTATGGTTCGTCATTAATACTCTTTCGCATTGTATATACAAAGCAAAAGTGTGTGCAAGAAGAGGCAGAGGAAGGCCACGTTCCAACTACCTAGATCCAATCGATCGCTCGAACGCTCAAGGACGGAAACGTTAAGAGTACTCGAAACCGACGAGCATGTATGAAGAGACTGATGAATGTGGACGAAGCGAAAGAGGTATGTAAGTCTAGAGAGAACTGGCGCTCTATACTCTCTGCCTACCCCGTTAGGGACTTGGCGTGATGATATGTATGTATGTACGCATTGTATATCTGTTTCGTCCATATTTCTTCATTCATCCTTTAAGTGACTTTATTCATACAAAAGTAACATGCCTTTCTTCATCTTTACAATCATAATTTATTACCAGCAGTTATCCTTCTTTCATGTCTTTTTCACTTCCCATCTCGTGTGAACATGCTTCCTAAATATACGAATTCATTCACTTGCTCTGATTATTTTCTTTATATACGCCTTCCCACGACTTCCCAAATGGATTCCCGAAGGGGTAGGCAATGATTTGTAGGTAGTATCCTTATAAGTAGGTGCCAAAGTGGCAGATGGCGAGAACCTGCGGGGCTTTTTATGAAACTGAGAATAAGAACAATAATTCTCCTATGTTGCTTACAAAGTACCAACAGCCGTGTAAATTGTAAAATTCCTACACATTAAATGAACGCATACCCTTTGAATGTTCCCCATAATATAGCTTTAAACCCACACAAATTACCAAAATAATTAAACCCACACAAATTACCAAAATAATTAAACCCACACAAATTACCAAAATAATTAAACCCACACAAATTACCAAAATAATTTAGACAGACATTGCAGTTAATACCTACGCTGAAAATAAATTTGAAAAGCCTTTCAGGAAATCCCTTCAAAAATCTTGGTGTATTATCAAAGGTAGGCTTTGTGTGTTCGCGTGAAACAAGAACGCCGTGAGGTAAATGGAGCAACGTGGTACCTCTAATGAAAGTGAAAATTAAAGTGGCTTCAGCAAGGCGCTGTAAAAATGACGTGGAAAAGACATTTTGCGTTGAAACAGCGTTTTTTGGTGTTATTTCTGGGTTTTTAGGAACGATACCAGGGCTCACCAGATGGTTTATTGATAAGATTGCAACTTTAACTTTGCTATTTTCTGTGAGCCTAGTGATACAGCTTTTGATTGCGCAGCTAAAGGTCCCTAAGTTGGCAGGTCAGTTTTAAA
Organism: Drepana arcuata; assembly: GCA_016069955.1. Taxonomy (NCBI): domain Eukaryota; kingdom Metazoa; phylum Arthropoda; class Insecta; order Lepidoptera; family Drepanidae; genus Drepana; species Drepana arcuata. The sequence goes on along the minus strand of JACCPG010000806.1, from coordinate 7,089 downwards.
TACATATTTATTATTATAATTATGATAATGCTTTTTAGGATATTTTTACAATATTAAACTACTAGCGACTCGCCCCCGCTTCGCATGGTTACTCTGGGTTATCCATTAGAGATAAAGATAGAGATACCACCGTGGACTTTTTTATCGATCTTTTTAAGATATACAACTCCATAGTACACTCTGTCTATTGATTAAGTTGAAAGAAGAAGATTTTGAAAATCCTAGGTGTACAGATGGTGGGAAGTGATTTTGTTTTATACAACCTCAAGAACTATGCTGCAACACTGCGGTGCTAGAAGGCAGCATTTCTGGTAAGTTGCGGTACAAGTAATATGCGACAATTTTCATTGTGACAACATCACAGCGCTGAGGGCTTGCCCTAACATTTTTGTATTTTTATTCCACAGAGATAAAACTATCATATAGAGTAGTCACCGTAGCACGTAAATATTAATGTCTCTATGATATCCTTATGATGCTGATTATCAATTTAGCTAAGGTTATCAGCGTTTCGATAATATAAGACCCTAGGTCACAGTGGTGATAACAAGTAGTATCGGGCTAGTTCAAGTGCTTCTTTCTAAATATCATGAGAAGTTAAGAGGAAATTTTCATAGACATAGAAAGAATTAGTTTGATTTGACAATCGGGAAGAAAAATAGCGATAGGCAAACTGCAGGAAACTTTTCACACTTTCTTGAAGAACTCCATGATGTATTTACCAAGGAAAACCTATACGGGGAACCACACAGTCCCAGACCTTTTTGGTTCCAAAGTATGGCGATCAAATCCCCGTCGATGGCAAGAGATGAAGTGGTAGTTGTTCTACATCCGAGTTACAGCGTTTGGTACATTGCAAGTCGAGCCTGGAACCTGGACAAAATCGAAGTAGTTATGTACTTTCAGCATTATATATAAGCAAATTATTAGCTTAAAAAAGTGTTTTAAGGGGTAGACCTAGGTGGTCGTTTCGAGACCAAATTAGGTACGTCTTGAAAAAGGCCAGGTCAAGAGTACCCTAAACCGAAGAGCATGTATGAAGAGAATAATGAAAGTAGACAAAGCGAAGAAGTATGTAAGCGTAGCAAGTGGAAAGAAGTGGTCTCTGCCTACCCCTACGGGAAAGAGGCGTGATTATATGTATGTATGTATGTATGTAGGTATGTAAAAACAAGGTTGAGCCCAACACGGGAGACAGTCGCCAACTTAGTTATTCTTTTTACAAAGTTATTGAGGTTGTGGTGGAGTTGAGTTACGTAAAAAGACGCGTCCTTTATGAAGTAACTTAGAAAGTTAGTAGCAAATGCCGTCACTTAGGTGAAAGTAACTTTTGGCATTCAAATTGTGTATTCCATTGCCTAGCATTTGAACCTTACGAAGATAAAAATAAAAGCTAGTATTGTACAACTGAATATGTATTCGTATGTAGTCATCATTTTAAATATTTCTTTTATTTTTCTCTCTTGGCCACTGTAATGAGCACTTTTACTTATTATCATATTCACTGTGTATAATATTCTAATTTATGTTATCATCATTAGGTTTTATTATTATTTATTCATATTTTATCATTAGTTTTTAATCAGTCATCCGTGGGGCAAGGTCTGATCGACCAATCTACACAAATTATCATTGCATACTTAATAGAATATTTCAATTGGTCAGTTTCCTTAAACCTTCAAACGCGTCTACGCATCCGTCTAAAACACGCCAATTATCAGCTGTGAACATATGCATGAGCGTGCGTGAGCATATATAGCATATATATATACATATACATATACATATATATATATATATATATATATATACACTCTGTCTACTCGGTGTGATGATATGAAGATGACGATGTTTTACACTTTTCTTCCTTTTAAGAAGAATTATTATTCAATAATTTTAAGCCTTAGATACTTATTTTTAGGGTAACTAATTCTAACCCATAAATATTTTTAACACCCAATAAGCGAGCTATGTCGCCTAAGCCAAATAAAAGTAAATAAGCAGAATGTACGGCATACCGGACAAACCTCAGTGGTTTTTGGTGTGCTTCATTGTAAAAATTGTTATATATGTGTTTGAATAAATAAATAATAAAATAAAAAAGTTTGAAATTTCTATATAAGTTAGAAATTTCTAAAAATGTTAGAAATTTCTAAGAAAGTTAGAAGTACGGTCCGCTTGATGGTAAGTGGCTACCACTACCTACCTACTTACAACGCGTTTCGTAACTTCGATTATTAATATTGGTTCACGTTTTGATGTAATTGAAACAAGTAGGTGCGTTACAAATTAAACAATTTCTCTCGCAAATAATGCAATTGGACGCTATTGTATCATAATGTTACACGTTTCAGGTCATTCTCATTGCTTTATTTAAGCCCGGGCCTTTCTACTATCAAGGTTGCATATCAAAAGAATAGATGGAAGTGGTTCTAAATTTAACAAATTAACTGTCGTGGTAAGGTCAATTGTTCAGGATTTATTTTTATTTTCCTGAATAAAAAACTAACGTTCTAAGAGACTCACGGTCGGAAATTAAAGCATTATTTAATAATTGTAAATAAAAGTAAGTTATTGTAAATAAGAAGATGGCAGGAGCTTGATATGCATTTGAATAATTGGTCTGAAGTATCGCTCGATCGTGGGGAGTGGAAAGAAAGGAGGAAGACTGCTGCCCAGCAGTGGGACATAGAGGGCTATTAATATTTATAATACCTTTATCTTTTTCTCGTGTTTTCTATCATATATTATTATTTTTCCTGCTTTGTTTCTATTAGTTTATAGAGATTTTTTTGTAATTATAGCAACAACGAGAAGTCGGTCATAATTAACCCATGTCCGACCATAATTAGATTTGCCCGATTGTAGCAGTACCTGAATAGAAGTTCATGGTTAGCGTTGTGTTTTTGCTTGAATTTGCTGACCAGAACATACCGAGAAATGACGGTGCTACTAGAAGAGGAATCTGTTCATTCATTGTGCTGCTAGGACATTAACCCTACCAAACATAAAATCGAACACATGCGAGTTGTAAATAATTATCTCTATTATTAAATACCTTTAAGCAATGATGGTCAAACATCTGGTCATGAAAAAAGTTGCTAATTAATAGACATTAAGTACTAGTGTATTATCTAGACTCGCTCCTTATGTTTAGGTTTACTTAAAGGCTGTCGTTACGGCTGCAGCATCACAAGGTAATACAATATCAATCTTATCACGAACACATAGAGCTGCATTTAAAAATACGTGAAGAATGTATCAGCAAGCCATTGCCGTTTTAAAACTAAAACCGCGCGGTTAAATTGATTGACGTTTTTAGTCTTGCTCCAACTTTTAAATGGAGTTGTTCTGTGCGTATAATTTTCAATAGGGATATTTTACACAAAGTACAAATTACGTTAACTAGTTAGTACAATTTCAGTTGAAGATATGTTTTTGTCAAGTGTTTTGTTTTTGTTTGGATTCTCGTTTGTTTTAACTAGTGGGTCAGTGTTACGGCATAACGATTTGTATCGCTTGGATATAATACATTATAATGACTTTCATGGAAGGTAAGGTTTGTTTTCAATGTACATACAAGATTACTAGCCGTCATGGCTGAGTGATTCGTGTCTCCAACGCAAAGATTGCATATTCAAATCCCGTCTGTAATGAGTATTTCTGAACTTAAGTACAATAATTAATCACACCACGAGCGTTACTGTGAAGGAAAACATCGAGAGGAAACCTGCATATGTACCTATAGCTGTGCCTGAGAATCAGCAATGGACTCGTCAATTCCGACGAACATGGGTGTTTCCAGAATTGTTCGTCACTATCTTCCTACTCCTAGGAATATCCTTTAGCAGCTCAAAACGCTCAAAATCATTGAAAAACATACTAATAGATAAAGAATCTAGTATACGTTTAATCAGAACACATGTACCTCTGAATGCGTAAATCTTTATTTTGAACACCTATCAAAATATTACATATAATAATATATCCTCACGCCTTCCCACAAGGGTCCCCGAAGGGGTAGGCAGAGGTGTATAGGTAATACCCACACACCCACTTTCCGCCAGAGGTATATTAGGTGCCAACGTGACAGATGGCGAGTCCATCGCCGTTACTCAAGCACGACTATACATACGCCTTTTGAATTTTCTTCTCAGACGTATGCAGGTTTCCTCTCGATGTTTTCCTTCACCGTAAAGCTCGTGGTGTGACTAATCACTGTACTTAAGTTCAGAAAAACTCATTGGTACAGTCGGGATTCGAACTTGCGACCTGTGCGTCGCAGGCAACTGCTCGAACCACTCGGCCACCACGGCTCTCTAAATATTATATGATAACAATAAAATATTTCAGATTTGAAGAAACCTCTGTCAAATTCCCAGTATGTCAGTCCAATGATACTGAATGTCTTGGAGGCTTCGCTCGCTTATACCAAGAGATACAATTGTTGCTCAAAGAAAAACCTGATGCTCTGTTGTTAAATGCTGGAGATGTGTTCCAAGGAACATATTGGTACAGCTTGCTCAAATGGAATATTACACAACACTTCATTAATACCTTACCCAATGATGCTCATGTAAGTAAAAAGTAACCTTTATTCGCTACTAGCTTTTGCCCGCGGCTTCGCCCGTGTGAAGTTCGAAAAAGTAGCTTATGTATTTTCCCTGATCGAAGCGGTTCAGCCGCTATGCCGTGAAAGAGCAACATACTTTATAATAATTAGAATTTGGAATTTTTCGGGATTCAAATGTAGCCTATATCCTAATCCTAGGTATAAGCCATCATTATTTCAACTTTCAGCCAAATCGGTTCAGCCGCTTTGCCGTGAAAGACCAGCAAAAATAAAAACTTCAAACTTTCACCTTTATTAATATTAGTAAAAAGTAGAATTTGTAAGATAAGAAAACAAAAATACAAGCTTATATTTTATAGAGGTTCGGGGTTTGAGGTTTCAGATTAGTGCATTCCAGGCACTAAATGCCTAACATAAAAAACTGTACTCCTTCCGATATATGGGCTCATGAAAAACTGTCATGATTTAAAAGGCATTGGTATTTGCCGGCAAATGAAACGAACGCGAATTATGTTTATGACATGAGGTCGGGTCTTATTCTGTATGTTGGTAAATTTTACTAGTTCACTGCTCGCTTGAACGTTATCGTTTAGCCTTGACACTCTTAAGTTAATAGTGTTTTGATTTTGATTATTACATCAGGAATAACACGTGGCCAATTTAAATATATACTTAATGTACAATGCGTCCTCCAAGAATGTGATTTTTTTTATTGGGTGCCTTTTCCGAATCAAAACTTGTTGGTTTTATTGATTAATCACAATGAGAACCAAAAAATACAATATAATAAATAATACTTATAACTAAATAAAATTATAATAATATAATAAATAATAAAATTAATGGCCCAAATCTGTGTCCCGCCGAAGATCAATAATTTTTTTTTTGTATTCTTGGACTCCTAGTGTAAAACGAGATTATAAAGCTGTCAAACTTACGAACGATTTGTTTCAGGCGATAGGTAACCACGAGTTTGACGACGGTATAGTGGGCCTAGCACCGTACCTTGCGGCACTCCGCGCTCCAGTTATTGCAGCTAATTTAAATGTCTCTGATGATTCACCTCTAAATGGGTTATTTAAGCCACATGTGGTTGTTGAAAGACGAGGAAGGAAAATTGGAATTATAGGTGTGATTACTACAGATACAGCGGTAAGTTTATAAAGTTGAAAATGTAATTTATCAGTCAAATATTCCATTGAATGATAATGAGTACAGCATACCTGTGTGTCTATTACTGATTTATAGGACTGTGCTAGATAAGTATAGGTAATGCACGTTTAATAAGATAAATCACTTTCCAAATTAGTATCCTCGCGCCTTCCCACTAAGGTGCCTGAAGGGGTAGGCAGAGCTTTATATGTAGTACCCAGACACCCACTTTCCGCCAGAGATATAATTTTGGCGCTAAAGTGGCGGATAGCGAGTCCGTCGCCGTTACTCAAGCACGACTATACATAACCCTTTGAATTGCTTGATTGCTTTGATTCAGACGTATTGCAAGTTTCCTCTAGATGTTTTCCTTCACCGTAAAGCTTGTAGTATACCTAATCACTGTACCTACTTAAGTTGAGAAGAACTCATTGGTACAGTCGGGATTCGAACCACTCGGCTACCACGGGTCTCGACTTTCCAAATAATTGACCCTATATTTTAAGTTTGTGAGTACCTACGTCAATACAATATAGTCAGAGGCATAACACAGTTGCACCAAAGTATATAGATGTACCTGAATCCACCTTGATCTTGATTAGTGGCCTATCTTTCCTTCTGAGTCTGAGAAAGCCTCATGTAATCAGCCTTGGTAACTATTTAACATTTTCAGTAATTGGTAATTGGTGATAGACTCGAAGACGTCCAATTATAAACTGGTCCAAAAACTAGGTATCCGATACGCCTATAAAAATACACGTAATCTTACTTGTTGCTTCACCTCTTAGCCAGATTCATCAGATCAGCATCATCATCATCATCAGATAGTTTTGAATTCGAGCATACTGAATTTATTCAAAGGTTATCTACATTTTATTACAGGTTATTTATTGTAGCACGTTCTTATTTTATTAGGGTGTTGACGGCGGTCATAAGTTTAAAAATAGCTTTTAAGTTGTAGGATTCCGTTGCAAAAGTAGGTAACCAACTACGCGACAGAAGGCGCTAAAGTAGGATAATTATGTAACCATCCGTGAATTATGAAAAAAGAACTCGCCACAGGTGCTTCTTGAAGGATAACTTTGTGTGGGAATACTTTAACTAGTTCTCTAATAGCTCAAGCTATGGTGTTGGAACTTTTTATAAATTGCTTGTATCGCAGAAACTATGTAGGATAATACACAAACTGATAATATAACACGGAATAGTATATATAGTATATACTCTTGGTAAACAGTTGTGTAAAAATAAACAGTAAATATATTTATCTAATGCCCTTTAGAATGGACAATAAAATTAATTTTAAATGAGTTATAACATAGATTACATATTTCATTTGTTTGTCCTAATTTTGAAACGATGTC
>JACCPG010000805.1:32049-79625 GCA_016069955.1 Drepana arcuata | reverse complement strand
GAGGGGGGAGGATTATTATATTGTGTTGGCAGCAGAGGGATTAGTCCCATTATGCTGCCAACACAGTATAACTCTCCGAAAACAGAGTGGCAACGCGCAAGTGTTACTTCGTTATTGTATGCGTAAATAGGCTGCGGAAACCGTTTGACATCAGGTGGGCCGTATGCTTGTTTGCCACTCTTGTTGTATAGAAAAAAATATTAGCTGGATTTTTAACACATAGAAGGTGATTTGTTCCGAAAATAAATCGGGGTGAAACCGCGGGGCACAGCTAGTATTATATAACTTAAGAAAACCACCTGGATATTTGCTATGAATGAATACAATATTTTTTTCAAGCATTTTCAAGTATTTTAAGGTTGCGTAATAATAGTAGAAGCCCTCGAACAGTTGGTCCTATAAATAAGGGCGCTCACACACGGGCGTCTCCTGTGAGTAATTTGTTAACAAGTGTTCGGGGACACTTAATTACCGCAGCGACGGGGCGTCAGCGTTGCTCAACGAATACATTACATTGGCAAGATATTCTATAATAATGTCCCTATTAGTCGTCTGCCTACTTTCAATTAGAGCCGGTTTAACGACAAACGTAGCGTAATATGAATTAATTAATTGTAATAGATATATACTAAGTAAAGTAAGTACCACGGGAACTATGCAATAACAAGAGACTTGTATGAGATAGATGTATGTATACATAAATATAGATATAGAAGTGCAAAGTGCAAATACTCGTGTTCATGACTCGAATATATCATCTGTTAGTTGAAAGATTATTGTTTAAAGCATAGAGGTCTGTAAGTCTAGAGAAAACTGGTCCTACTCAACTCTCCCCGAATAAGCCGAATCAGTGATTCGGCGTCCTCTACATTTACCTTCATTAAAAACAATTGAACTTTCTATGTTCCATGGGTTTGGGGTGTAAAATGTATTACTCTGACCAAAAAGTTTGTGTCCACATTAAAACTTTTCCTTCGAAAAATGTATTTCTTCTTTACTAATGTGCGGAAAACATACAATTCACAAATGTCGTATATTCTATTGATTAAATAACAGGTATTTTGGACACCGAGTAACTGAAACCTTAGTGTTTGAGATGAGCGGCCTGCGCTCTGTATTGGACAACAGTAGAAGGTTCAAACGATGTTTCTGCTTATTGACCTCTTGTAATGACCTCCTTATACCACCTGAAGTGGCAGTGGGCCGGCCATATCTCGCGAAGAACCGACAACCGCTGGGCTAAACGTGTTCTTCAGTGGAGACCTCGACTCGGCAAACGTAGTGTAGGACGCCCTCCGAACAGGTGGGATGACCATCTGCGAGGAGACGAGGAGAGAGGAGAGGAGGACAGCTGGCAGATGCTGGATGCGGCAGGCTGAAGACAGGTGCAGAAAGCCGTGGTGGCCGAGTGGTTCGAGCAGTTGCCTGCGACACAAAGGTGGCAAGTTCGAATCCCGACTGTACCAATGAGTTTTTCTGTCACACCACGAGCTTGACGGTGAAGGAAAACATCGAGAGGAAACCTGCATACGTCTGAGAAGAAATTCAAAGGCGTATGTATAGTCGTGCTGGAGAAACGGCGATGGACTCGGTATCTGTCACGTTGGCACCTAATAAACCTCTGGCAGAAAGTGGGTGTGTGGGTATTACCTATACACCTCTGCTTACACCTTCGGGGACCCTTGTGGGAAGGCGTGAGGATATATTATATTATTATTATTATTATAACCTTCTTGTTGCAGTATGGGCCGAGACGGGCGAATTCCGAGACAGTGGACACTCATCACTCACCTCGGCTAACTCCGGTGTAGAACAGTCTTCGTTGTACCCGCAGCCGCGACCAAGGCGAGACCGCAAGCATACGGACGACAGTGAGTTCACTAATTAGTATTTTACTATATTTGCACCGTGGCTCTACGCGCGTTAAAAGTGAAAAAAACTAAAATTATAACCGATTTTTTTTTGTTACGGCTATGTAGTGTTCGAGCGTATCCATTGCAAACTACTCACAAAGTACAACTAAACCTGTCTATGTTATAATACAATTACTCAAGGCTGTACTAGAATGTAGAAGCCCTAACTAGATGTTGCCTTCGCTGGTGAATTCCCTTCCCACCTAGAATAAAAAAGTGTGACGGTCTAGGTGAAATATTTATTTAAGTATATACTTATATCTAATAGGTAGTGTAGAAACTTAAAAACATATTTGGCACCTTTACTCGAAAAAATGCAGTTCATCTGAATGTTGTTCAAACTACATTTAATTATTCTATTTCGACGCAAACTAATGTAAATTCAGTTTAAGGGAGGTAAAGGCAGGCTGGGTAAGGGAGTCACAATATCGTCGTAAGTTTAAATACTCCATGATCAATCACAGAGAAATGTATGAATTCATTCGCGAGGACCACACAAAGTGACAAACTTAAAACTGTGAGCAAACCCAGTAAGCGTCGGAAAATCTTCGGCAAATAAAGCCGCGCGCATTCTAATGCTTTGTCAAATAGCGCGGGGGACGGGTATTGTGCAACGTTATGGTCTAACATTCCTTCGCCTTTTATCACTGACAGAGTGCGAACAACTACTATCATAATAATACAATGAAATTTTAATCTTCCTATTATCTATCCTTTTAAAGTAAAGCTATTACAGGTAATTCTCAACATAGTATTTTGGGTGTTTAGCCCCATACCGATTCCCTCACGGGGTAGGCAGACTGGGTAAAGCGCCAATTCTCTATAGGCTAAAGCCCTTTCCCACAGTGTTGAAAACACAAAAAACTAATTTGACGACTATTGTGGTCACACAGCCACCACGGTTTTCTATACTTTAATGTTATAAAGAGACAGTTTGGTTGTCCGTTTGAAAGCTTGAAAGTTGAGAGTTTGAACATGCTAAACTCTAGAGCTACATATCCGATTTGAATAAATATTTTTTCATCAGACAGCCCGTTTACTGAAGTAGGCTATATGCAGATTATGTATTCATATATACTATATATGAATATAATCAAGTTAAACGCAGGAATTACCACAGGGCACAGGTAGTAAAATTGCAAAGCTTAATCATTCCTAGTTAAGCAGATGATCATTCAGAGGAATCCAGAGCCTCAGAAACCTATTCTGTTTAATTAATGTCACCTATTTGTTGCGAATGGCCCTTAATTGTCCCGTTACTGTGTCATATTAACTGCAATTAACAATGCAGCCTTGACTATGAAATTACACGAAAGAGACAGATTACAGTCGACATACACGTCTGTACCTTTAGCACTCGTGAATAATGATGACAATACCACATCATGGTTGTGAGACAAGAGGCAGTGCATTACACGAAAGAGACAGATTTACAGCCGACATATCATCTGTCCCTTTCGCACTCGTGATGTGATAAGTCACATCCAGGCAAGGGGGAGTGCTTGTAATGGACTACCCGAGGTGTCATGTGTACCTATTCATTTGAATATCAACATGGTAAGACTAATTTGATAAATCTTACAATACTAAGTTCATTAACCTTGATAAAAAGTCACTAACATTAATATAAGAGATAACATTTAGCATATTATTAACTATCACTTTGACACCTAAAATATCTCTGGTGAAAAGTGGGTTCTACCTCCACACCTCTGCCAACCCCTTGATTATTATTCCGTTCTTTAGGTAGCATAATATTTTGGCATAACCATCAGCGTTCTTATATTCATATATATATTCGAGATATGAGATCGACTAGTGGCCGATGGACCCTGACCTCGCATAGGGTTGTGAGTTCGATTCCCAATTATAACTGTCTATAATTTTTTATAGGTTTGTGTAGCATGAGTCTCAAAGGCGTCTTTTTTACAAAATAGAAGAAGCAGACCACCTGTTCGCCCGTAGATAGATATATTTTGAGATCCCGTCGTGATATTATAAATGCGAAAGTTATTGAGAATATATGCTACTCAATCACGCTGAATAGAATTGGATTAAATTTGGCGCAGGGCTAGCTAGATATAATTTGCTGGCTTAAGCATAGGATATCATATTTTACAAGGGCAGCTCAGCTAGTTCTTCCATACATATGTGGGGTGGGGCGTATTCATAAATCATTAATTATTATCGATGTCGACAGATACCATAAAAATCGTAGCTACCGTAACTCCGAAAGTTAGCGTTTAAGCCTTGATAAATGTTATTATAATGAACGAACTCGTACATTCGAAAGTAAATAGATTAAAGGAAACGTTGCGATGTTTTATCATACCCAATGTGATGTGAAGTGGCATCGTGTTATGATATCGGTAACATATGTAACTGTATTTACTTACACGCCGCGGCTAAACGCAAAGGCGTTGATTAAACAAGTTACCTAGCGCGCGAAGGCTGGTACGGAATGATGGATGGGTCGGCGAACGCTCAAAGCGTATCGCCGATAAACGCTATCTAGCGTTATCGACGGGTATCGGACATCTCAAGGGTTGCCACTGTTGCGATTTTGTTGTATCATCTGCGACAGATCTGAATATTTGTAGGTCACGCTGTCTCCGCTACAATCATATGCCTATCTTGAATCTGTTTAAAATTTAGATATTTGTTATTTTGTAGGGTTATAGGAAAAAATAATAATAATTTATCCACCTTTTTTATTTTTTGTCTTTAACATGTTTTTATTGTGTAATTTATTGAAAAATAAGTAATATAAGACACACACATTTGTGCGGTTATGATTGCGAGCTTTACGGGGAATAAAACGTAGGCATATTCTGAGAAGAAATGCGAAAACACGTCAAGCCGAGTTTATATCTGATGTTGTAGATCTACCCCTTCAGGGACTTGTGCGACGGTGTATAAGTCTATTGGTTAAAAGAAAACAAATATTAAATAAAAAAATTCCGTGCAGTAACATTTTGTGTCGTCAGGTTATTATTGTACGATTGACAACCCTACACACGCCATATTGTATGTAATCGTGACTGGGGATAGCATCGGTAGCGTGGTGGCAAACTTTGAGACCATAATCCCACCTCGTTCATTATACACCAATGAGATTGCCAAGCGAACAGATTGATGGTTTTAATAAACTTGTCGAAATTAACGCGATACGCCATAAGCCTTCGCAAATGTTTTGATTAGTCCGCTCCTCCGTGCGTCACGACTTTTATTTATTTCACACAAGAATATTTCTATTATCACAGGGCAAATATGCACTCTTACATCGCAGATAGGCAATTCACCACGTGTTACTATGTTAACACAAAAGTTAATCAAGATTCAATATTACTACGGCAGATATACGTGTCGTTTTAGTGTGTTTATAATTCAAATATATTGTATTTTAAACATTAGTTTCCTAAGATTTTTTTCACGATAACTGCAGGTTAGATTTGAATATTTTTATTACATCTTGAATAGTAGCAGTGCCCTGCGGTCTCATCAGCTTAAATTTTGATTACTTTACTGGAATAATACAAAAATTTACCTTTTTTGTTGGTGTTGTTTTTATTGGCAACATTTAATTGATGTTTCGCTCCCATTGGTCGAAGTGTATGGTTATATAGCCTATAGGCTTCCCCAATCAACGGACTATAGTAAACATTTAATTTTAATTGGATTTGTCGTTCATAAGATTAGCGTTTTCAACCAATCACAAACACCTTTTTATATTAGCATAGATTCATGTGACATTATGACGTCACTAACATCAAAATTTATTGCCGAAGGTAACAAATACGTGCTGAAAAAATGATAATGGGACTTATACTATTAGTTGTTGTTAATGCCTTGATAACGGCAGCAACTCAAATACTGCAAAATCGAATACACATACAATTACATACCTACCTGACATCGCTATCGGGTATCACGGGAACTATGCGCCGGTAAAATGAACATTGCAAGTTTAAACACTTCCTCTTTCCGCCAGAGATATGTTTCAGGTGCCAACGTCACAGTTGGCGAGTAGATCACCGTTACTCAAGCTCGACTATAAATACGTCTTTGAATTGCTTCTCAGATGTATGTAGGTTTCCCCTAGATATTTTCCTTCACCGTCAAGCTCGTGGTGTGACCTAATCACAGTACGTAAGTTCAGAAAAACTTGATACTTTCGGGATTCGAACTTGCAATCTTTTCGAGTATTTCGGACCACTTGGTCACCACGGCCACCATCTGCCAACCCCTTTGAGACCTTTCCGGGAATGCGTGAAGATATGATAAAGCTATAAAAAAATATTCGCCGATATTGAGGAATGATAAAGGCAATAAACTTGTCAAAGGCAATCAATTCATTATGTTATTTATGTAAAGGGATTAAAATTTGCCAACAAAAAGGATTAACGTTTGAAGAATGCAGGCTTATTCAATCGTTTAATAAAATAATCAGTGAATCATATATTATTTAAACATCAGTTATTTATTACTCGAAAAATACGTGCATATCTCTCCGTCTTACAATTCCCATGCATTTTAGTCGTGTTATCACAATGATTTAGGAGACTTTAAATCAAAATGTCAGTGCATGAAACTTTCTGTTATTTCAATCAGTAGCACAAGATACATTACAAGTCTGCTTGAGGGTAAGCTTTTCGCTTGGCCTATAAGCTGTTACACTCATTTTATAGGATTTTATACCTGCTGCCGTAAACTTGTTGTACAGTCAGGAGGCTTAATATTTCGCTTTGCAAATAAATAATATATCCTCACGCCTTCCCACAAAGGTCCCCGAAGGGGTAGGCAGAGGTGTATAGGTAATACCCACACACCCACTTTCCGCCAGAGGTATATTAGGTGCCAACGTGACAGATGGCGAGTCCATCGCCGTTACTCAAGCACGACTATAGTATACTATAATAAACGCCTTTGAATTTCTTCTCAGACGTATGCAGGTTTCCTCTCGATGTTTTCCTTCACCGTAAAGCTCGTGGTGTGACTAATCATTGTACTTAAGTTCAGAAAAAACTCATTGGTACAGTCGGGATTCGAACTTGCGACCTTTACGTCGCAGGCAACTGCTCGAACCACTCGGCCACCACGGCTTACCAAATCAACAGAGCTAAAACGTGACAATGCCACTAGCGTTCTTGGCACTCTTCCGCTTGATTCTTAACATACACATATATTACATCAACTCAACCCACGCTAGCTCCTTAGCTTGCAAGCCTATACGCCGTGGTCTGTACCTCACAACGAGTGATAAGTTTTCCAATTATTAACTCCTTAGGGAGGGGGGAGGAATGTTGTATTTTGCTAGCAGCAGATGAATAAATCCCATTATGCTGCCAACTCATAACTCTCCGAACACACGCGAGCGTAATTATGTCGTAGCGGTTACCATAGTAACCGCTTCCCATCAGGTGGGTCATATGTATGATAGCCCAAAGAATAAAACAGCATTGGCGATCGCCAGCGTGACGGATTATCATGCGTTGCTATTGCCTTAAAAAGTATTAGTAATAGGGATATTATAGATGTCCTTTACATCTGTCCTTTTCAAACCCATAATAATATATGCTCACGCACTCTTAATAAGTATGCCAATATCACGTCACGGTAAGGCGCCTGATTGCCATCGAGCTGTTATGTTATCAGCAACAAATTGATGTAATCGCACGCTATCGCTTCCCCGTCGGTATTTTGTATAGTCCTACACGGAACTCCGGCGATACTGTGTTTTAATTGTATCTACAAATTTCTTAGATTAAAGTAATCAATCAAATCATACAAATATATTTTAATCAACATACATAATTGTTGTTTCTGCAATTATTACATATCCTCACGCCTTCCCATAAGGGTCCTCGAAAAGGGCAGGCAGAGGTGTATAGGTAATACCCACACACCCACTTTCCAACAGAGGTATATTAGGTGCCAACGTGACAGATGGCGAGTCCATCGCCGTTACTCAAGCACGACTATACATACCTACGCCTTTGATTTTTTTCTCAGACGTATGCAGGTTTCCTCTCGATGTTTTCCTTCACCGTAAAGCTCGTGGTGTGCCTAATCACTGTACTTAAGTTCAGAAAAACTCGTTGGTACTGTGCTGTGTGTTTCTCGCGGGTAGGCATTTGTAGTGTAGTGTTGTTGTAGTATAATTTTCTCAAGAATAAGTAAAATACTCTGTAAATTCAATGTATTTGTGTATAATTTTGTGTATCAATTGAAATTGTTTTTTTATTCCCAGACAACCGCCAATTGTCATCTGAACCAACAATAAAGACAGAGTCAACGACCCCGGGAGTAGGCCCTGACGAGCCATCTCTCGATGACAAGGGAGACAAGAAGAACAAGCGGCAACGACGTCAGAGAACACACTTCACCAGCCAACAGTTGCAGGAATTGGAGGCCACCTTTGCGAGGAATAGATACCCCGATATGTCTACTAGAGAAGAGATCGCGATGTGGACTAACCTTACGGAGGCGAGAGTTAGGGTAAGTTGGCGCTTTTATTTTTACTAAAACCTTTATGTCTTTGTTTGTCTCTCATACATTGTAATTTGCAATGAAATTCGTTATGAATTTATACGCAAATTCATACGCCCTTCTCAAAGCAGGCAGATATAATAATGTACATCCCGAACCATCAATATTACCTATTATATATATATTGAAGGTTCGAAGTAATAACAAAAAACATCCCGGTGTTTTGTTATAGCCGACGTCTCGGAACTTATTAAATCCTTCACGATTTTTCATTCGAATATATTTTTTTCTCTTTTTATAGCATACTTTTAATATTTACTTGCACTATATATTTTTATATACTCTATACTCTCTGCCTACCCCGTTAGGGACTTGGCGTGATGATATGTATGTATATATTTTTTGTTTATATCTTAATCAGTTATGCATCGAAGTAAAACTTTTGTATTGATAATCCTAAATAAAAAGTAATTCATCATCCATAAGGATTAGGGTCCAAGGTACCGGTAGCAAGGGTTTCAGAGAGCTTTATGTATCAGGTCCTTCATATAACTATCTAACGAGTGGCTCTTGTTTTTATTACCCATACATACATATCATTATCATTATGTCGAGTCCCTAACGGGGTAAGTGAAAGTAGAGCGCCGGTTCTCTACAAACCTAGGTTCATCCCTTTTAGAACGTCACATACTAAATATAAAATTACAATTACCTTCGTTTTCAGAAAACTAAATCTATCAGACGAAATGAAACAGAATGAAAGACGCAACAACAGTAATTATTATTATTATTAAATGCAAAAAGTTGCCTTGACTTCTCGAGTGACAGAAACGAAAGTGCATTACAATATTAACGAGCTAGATGTTTAGGCTAATCGTCGCATCCGGCGCTCCTTCGATATTTTTGTGCGCTCGGCCGACGGAACACGGAATCCTTTAATCCATGTGGATTTGATGCGTCTATTTTGGTCTCTTCATAATCCCAGGCTTATGGCTGATCGCATCCACACTCACTGTCAATAGTTTTGGAAGGCCCGCTACAGATTCTGCGGTTCAAACGAGTGTGTAGTATTTAGCTTATTCTGAATTCATAGAATGCTTGTCGGTTTCTTCGGTATTCGAAGCGAACGTCGATCTTGCGATAATCCCGCAAACATATGTATGTTTATCAAATTCCCGTGTTTTTTTCAGAATTTACTGTATGTTATTTTTGGTTGTGTTATATATTTGTTTCTTAATTTTGGTGGATAGTTACATATTAGAGAGTGACAAATATGTTCTCAAGTGTTTTTGTAAAAATAATATCGGCAATAAGATTGATGTTTATCTTACGTTTAATCGTAATGTCTCAAATCGCAAATCTCATAAAAATATATGAGGTCAACTTGCCATCAATTATACAAGCTACTGATATAAGCCCCCATGTGATTAATTTTGGTATTAGAACAAAGCTATCGTTAATACATTTAAATACTATGCACTTCTTCATACGCGTATAATAAATGGTTTCTTTTAATAGTCAATTTTAAATAGAGCGTGTTTGAGTTTATTTTTGATAATAAAAAAAAGTGTAATCCTTTTCAACAGTATTCTGGACAGACAATGTCGTCATGAGTCACTGGTGTAGTGTAAACGTAAAAGAAACGCGAATCCGTCGCCGTTTTCAAGCACAACTTATGCCGGTTTCCTCACGATGTTTTCTTTCAGTGCAAATTGCGAGGAGTGATAAATCATTGTTGGTATTTAGGTTCAGAAAAACTTATTGATACAGACCGCCGGGAACCTGGGATCTTTGTTTCGCAAGCGACTAGTTAATCCACTGGGCCATCACAGGCACACTTAATTTAAATAGTTATTCAAGAGTATTTCGCACCCTTGAGTAATTATGGCAATTGTTACGTCGTTACCAGAGATTCCAACGATTTTCAAAATATATTCTGAAATGAGTTACCATCATAGTTTAAACAGTTTTAAATTCAGTAGCTGACGCTTAGCCGAAAATCTCACACAGTTTCAATTCGAAACCTACCTCATAAAATATAAAAGTCGTAACTTACACTTGGACAACAATTTCTGTTGATAAAACTATGGTTATTAATAGAGCTGACCAATGAATAACGAGCCGTCTCTCGATGCTTGTAAATCGATACTTTCCGTGCTAAATACCGATTCAAGATTTCAAGTGTTAGATATTCCTTTACGAACGTACTCGAATCACTTGCACCGACTTAGCTGCGTGTGTTCTTCAAAACATACTCGTTCGTATCATTTTAGGGTTGAAACTCTAGGGTTTAAGTATGTGTATAATTTTTCTAGCATATTTTACTAAAGCTTTTTGTCTTCACGAATGGTAACTGGTTTTAATTCTTGTGTTCACATTAGACGCTGAATCAAAATGACTCCTTTAAGACGTCTGAACCTATACTTTAGAAAAGTTTAAATCACAAACATTTGTTACTAGGTATAGTGTAATGTTCTACGAATCAAAATACAAATATGTAGAGCTAATTATATCGACTATTAAAATAATTAAGCTCCTATTTAAATATTTATAAATTCGTAAACGATCGCTGAAAAAATTGTTCCATCACACCTGTCGCATACTAAGCCTGTGTTTTGATAAGTGTACTATAATATACGATATTTTAATTATTCAAATGAACAAGATGTAGTGTTTGGCAGCCCTGCGCAGGGATTAGCGGCTCTCGCCTGCGCAGCGCCCGCCGTCTAATAAATCTGTGCGCACGCACTGCGATAAATCGCTGTACATTATTTTTGTTACCAACTCATTAGGGTCATTGCCTGCTTATTGACTCAATTAGCGTTCGTTAAATATGAGATGCTAAATGTTTTCTTTCTTTTGCGCCATATCGAACTACATCTCATTTGGGTTGGAGAGTTTTCTGAAATATTCATAGCTGCAAAACGAATCAAAAGGAGCCATGGTTACAATGCAACTATCAATGAGTTTTTTTCTGAACTTGAGCTCTCCTGAAAGTGTCACGACGCTGCGAAAACTAAATGAACATTTGTTTTTTCAATGCCTTTAAATGTCTGATCTATTTTCGGCCCGCAATATTATATTGGGGTATACTGACGTAACTAATTTGACACACACCGCGCATCGTATCCTTTTCTCAGAAGGTTTTGACGCTCCAACGTCGTTGCCAATCGTCCGTGTAACAGCTCTTGACACATTTCATTTGGTCCGCCCACAGTATTGCTCGTATTAGACCATCGGCCGCCCTATCGATAATAACGAATATTCTTCTCGTTTGGGATAAGTAGATGGTTCATTTTCAAGTGATATTACATACATATTTCGGCACGTTACTTTTAACGTGCCCATTTATTTAACGTTTTTATAACGTTATTTACCAAGATTATTGTGCTGCTCTCTTGTTGCAATAAAAACAAACTAGACAAGTTGGATAGATATTAGATCTATTATTTATCTTCGTGAGTCCTAGAGATAGCTTCCTACAAGCACACAAACTTACAAACTTTATCTTTTTATAATATAAGTGTAGTTAACCATCCTATCTAAGTTAACTATCCTATCTTTTCATCTTCATCTTTTTGTTTTTATCGATCGTTTGCATAAAATTTGATTAATAGAAATAGAAATCTTAGTAGGCTTCAAATATATAATAATAATAATAATATATCCTCACGCCTTCCCACAAGGGTCCCCGAAGGGGTAGGCAGAGGTGTATAGGTAATACCCACACACCCACTTTCCGCCAGAGGTATATTAGGTGCCAACGTGACAGATGGCGAGTCCATCGCCGTTACTCAAGCACGACTATACATACGCCTATGAATTTCTTCTCAGACGTATGCAGGTTTCCTCACGATGTTTTCCTTCACCGTAAAGCTCGTGGTGTGACTAATCACTGTACTTAAGTTCAGAAAAACTCATTGGTACAGTCGGGATTCGAATGTCCTTATTTATAACTCATAACGCTATTTTTGTCACGAGTTACTATTCGCCTGATATTCATATTTCCGTGATCTCTGAGGTTTTTCGAACGGTGTATTTTTACTAGCCTTGTTATATCTGTACGTGGATTATGTTTATGAAAGCTCACCCATTTAACAACCGTGCGACATTTTTGTAGAATAACATAGCAGCGTGAGTGTGATATGGTTTGGTTTAACGAAACCCAACAAATGCTTATGAGAGCCAAAAATACACAGGTTCTTTGTTATTGCACTTGTCTAGAAGAGTCCTCGAAGGGATACCAAAGGTATACATGCCACATATATTTGGGGATATACTAAGACGCAAAAGTAGCAGATACAGATAGAGCCTTCCCTTTGAGGTTCGTTCATACGTCATTGAACTTCTTCTCAACCGTATGCAACTTTCCATAGGTTTCTTTCCCAGCGTAAAGTACGAGGTGTAATCTTTAAATAAATTTAAGTTCAAAAGAACTCATTGGGACAAACTGCCGGAGCTCGAATCTGCATCTTGACTTTACTGGTGACTATACAAACCACTAGAGCGCTATGCCTCTTTACGGTTTAACAAAATGGGTTTATTTGGCTTTGTAAGCTGGACACGGAGTTAAGAAATGTCCTAAGCCTTACAACTGAAGTGTCAAACGTTAGAACATACTTGTGTATTTTTTTATATCACTGGAACATCTATGTATTTGATTAATAGGCTACTAGGTTACTTTACCTCTTTATCTCTGATAGTAAATTTGAGCGATTCTTGTTAGCAAAAAAACACGTATAAGCGTCGAGAACGCAGCCCGCGCAGAGCATTATTTATTTTACGTGAAACGGCTCGCCGGCGGGCGGCTCTTGCAATGCTTTCAGCTGTCGACTGTCTCGTCCCGCAAACAGTTTAGCAACGTTTACATTTTAGCGAGGTTTAACCCAGTGTGTAAAAACCTGTAAAAATACTCGGGCGCAAGCGGTGCATCCATTTGAGCTCGATAGATGGATTGGAAAAAGAAAAACGGCTGCAGTATACTAATATCTGGTTTTTCTGTAAACTTTTTAGAATGAGTTCAATTCTACACAATTTGACCTAACCCCAAACTAAGGATAGCTTCTGCTATGAGAACTAAATAACTAAGTAAACACATACATCGGTAAACACTTACTTACACTCAAGGATGGGAAATTCAAGAGTAATCGAAAGAAGATGCAGCGAAAGAGTCGCTCTACTCTCTTTGTCTATGGCTAGATCTGCAACATGGGTGTATCAGCAGCCAATGTGGTTCTGACTTGCTCTTAAGAAAGGTCAATAAAATATATTGATTGCAGTCCTTTAATCAGTACATCACTAATATTAAAACATTGAAATTACTAAGAGATTAAATTGTTTTTCATTCCTCGAATACATCTCTAGAGACCTGTAGGCCCTTTGGTGGGAGATTCGGAACTCTATTAGGAAAATACTTTTCTTGCCCATATTGTGTTATTCCATTTAATCAAAATACTTACTGTATTGGTAAATAATACAATGAGGGTTAGGTTTTAAGTTTGAGCAGCCAGTACATAATTTCGATTTCATTTAGGGCTGTCAACGCGCATTAGTTTAGTATTAATAGTATAAGCTGGATAGACCTGTCAAACTGTGACTTATAAAAAAAACAAATTAAATGACGTGATAGAATAAGTTGATAGTTTAACCATGTCATGTTCTGCTCATGCTGGCTCAATTCCAACCGGTAGCAGACAATAATCTTCAAGAATATGCTTCGATAAACAAGCTATATAGTATTAGGCCAGTTCAATTGCATTCGATATCCTTTGCCTTTGCCAAGAATGTATACTCTCGGAATGTTTAACTTTATTATAGAAGTTTTAGAGTTTATTATTGCGTATCATAATTTAAATACAACCGTGCCCAATGTGTTAGCAGGCGTATGTTTTGATAGGCTTAGTGTACAGTGTTGTGATCTCTCGGACTTTGCACGGTGTTAAAGTGGAATTTATATGAATGAATGGGATCTAAACCGCGTCATTGTGGCTGTATCGCCAACATGTTGCGTCAAGACAACTCGTCTAATCTGAGTTTATTGACCACAAAAATTTCCTAACATTTCAACACTGATCTAAATGTGGTTTTAAGTAAGCAAATTTCGTATTTGGCGAGCAATACTCTGGAATACAGTATTATAGTAGCAGGTGCATAACTACACTTAAAAAAATTAAGAAATACTAGTATGAAAATAATTTTTATTATTACTTACTGCATTTCTGCAATTCAAATGATTCAGTGTATTTTCCTCATTTATAAAATGTAAAGCTCATCTTTTTGTGGTAGTTTTTGTCATTACAGGTCATGATAAAGCTACTGCCACAACGGGGTGCATTTAATAATAATCTACCCCAACTTAGGGGTGTCGATACACGATTCGTAATCCTCACGTCACTGGGCTGGGATATAAATGACACGTTGATGTAAAATATATCCAGTTTTTTTATTAGTTTTGGTCATAGCAATACCATATTGTTGAATTTAAAGGAGATTATATATCCTCAAGCCTTCCCAGAAGAGTACCCGAAGGGGTAGGCAGAAGTGTATTATCCACGTACCCACTTTCCGCCATATATTTTATGATCCAAATGGCAGATGGCATGTACAAACCGTTACTTCAAGCACGACTATACATACGCCTTTGAATTTCTTCTCAAACTTGTGCGATTTCCTCTGTTTTCCTTCACCGTAAAGCTCGTGATATGATTGATCACGGTGCTTAAACTCAAAAATACTCATATACCGTCGGTATTCAAACTTGCAATCTTGGTGTTGTAGATAGCTACTGCTCTTAAAATTAATAAATACTTAAACTAGATACAAACGTTCATTTCGTCTCTTATCTAAATATTAACATTCTAGATTTCAGATTTAATTCAAAGTATTTTGTGTAGAAATACTGGTGAAGCAACAATCTATAAGTACAATTGTGTACCTACTGATATAAAAAAGCTAAATTTTAAACTCAAACTCAACTATTTCTTAAACTTAATTTTTTCTTAGATTTCGTCGTAACAATTTTATTACATGTTCAAATAAATATTAGGTATAAAACCTTTAAAACGAATAAAAATATATTGTTAAATTCTTACACGTAGGTAGTTAACGCTCAGTTAAAGTGCCATATAATTTTATTGCCACCATTCCAAATCTTTAATTGGATTACAAGTAATTTTAGTTGGCAGCCCTGACGCTCGGCACGTGTCAAGACCGAGTTTAAATTCTCTATAAACGCGTGTTTATTTGACTTTGGAATAGTTTAGTGTAAATCGCATTACAAATCTTGTAAACCCTATTGGTTTTACGATAAGGGCTATTTTCCATAGCTGGTAAATGGCGAGCAGCGGGTAGGACCGTAGTTTGATTGATGGTGCTAATAAAACTGTGATTCCAGTTTAATTTAAATTTAAGGCAATTTGGAGACCCTGCGGTCCTGCTGACCGTAAAATAGCTTCATTATTTGTAATAGAGGCGCATCATCCATCACAGGCACTATCTACCCATTTTGTACCTTAATTACGCTACAGTGCTTAAAAAATGGGAAAAAAGTTTTTATGTTATTTTGAATGATCCAATATTACGATTGTCGTGATTTCTTCTCGATTCGAAATCGCCTCACGATGACGATTTTGATGTAGGTTAGTAGTTTCAAGCATATATATTAGCAAATTATTGATTTTATATCATAGGTATATATCCTTGCTTATTCGGTGCGAAGGTTTCTTACCGCAAGTAAACATTAATAAATACCGTAGTACGTGTTTATTCCTGCGGTTTTCAAAGTAAATAATTTCGGCCATAAATTCCATGGCCAATTCGCCAATGGCCATAACTAGGAAAAATATTTATTAAAAAAAAAATATCCTTAAATCGATCGAATGCATTTAAGTGAAAGTGTTAAGTTACATAAAGTGAAGGCTCGTAGCGTTTGAAGACAAGTGCTACAATTGCTACGATAGTCCACGATTACATTTAATTTGCTACGGATTAATCCTCTCTTGTTTTCTCTCATGGTTCTTCATTATACATAGTCCAACTAGTTTTCCTATCAATTGTTGGTTTTTTCCCTTATTGTTCTGTCTTGGCAAGTTTCGATGTATGGGTAGGTACTTGGAAAATGTAAAATTATATATTTGTAAAGCAATTAGAAGAAGAAATGTTTCTGGTATATATTTAGAAGTTAATACTTTTTAAAAAACAATGAATATTTGGGACGATTCTAGTAATTATTTTGAGCTTTCAAAGCTTGTAGATACGATGGGAAATAACGAAATACATGTTTATATCAACATATATATATGTTACCTATATACATAGGATATCTAAGACTCCTTCATATAAATGTCCATGCCAGTTCAAATCGGACATGTGACCTCAAGCTTTGCAGTCGACACCACAGCTACCATCGGAACACTTGAATCATTTTATGAGATCACCATCTGAAGGGTCACGTAATGTTTGCCTTTTAAAAGTAAAGTTGCGAAACATGTGTATGGAATATAATTTCACACACGTACCTCCAAGGGTTTGGGACATTATAGTATTTGCCTCAATCGGCCCGTAACGGCCTCAACGACAAGGGACTTAGATAATGCAGTCGTTTGTATTCAAATTTGATGCGGCCTGAATTTACCTACTTGTCAGTACGTTAGCCTCACTCGCTTTATAAGTAGTTACATTAGATAAATATTGAGATTGCCAATGTATCGAGCAACAAACACTTCTATTTCACGAATGATTACAAACAATTTTCAATAGAATTTAAATACTGTTACCTACCCCTCGTAGGAAGGTCTCATGTTAAATAAAACCGAAACTAGCTGTGTTAAACTTCACTTCATATGAGAGTCGGAGTATGTATTTCCCTTTAACCGTTATGAAAATGAACAAACAATATGGCATGAATTAATTCACAACACGCATTATATCGATTTCGGAAGCATTAAAAATTGTCGGGGTTCTTGTCGGAGGGCGCGGTGGGTCACCATCGTGCAATAATATATTTAAAGGATTAGCCCGCGTCGCAATAACACGACCCTCCCGCATCTCGCACTCTGTACGCGCCGCGCCCCGCCGCGCCGCGCACCGTCCGACGCTATTCAAATAATGGAAATTATTTCCACATATGTGCACCTAAATAAATATCATTCCGCTGTCATTATTGAACACCCCCAATGTTACTGTGAAGCTATTTTCACCCGTTTGTTCGCGGTTTGAATGGGAAACAACGTATGGTGCGAACCTCTTTATATTAGGGCTCCGAACAGACACGTCGAGCGCTTTGATGGCCATTCACGTAATCTGCCTTTTCATAATCAAATTATGGAGTTAAAAACCTATATCACGCCAACTAGGTCAGTTGAAGTGCTTGCCAAAGATACCTGTAAACAGAACAGGCGCTCTCATGCGAATTTCTGAAATTTATGTTTCGCAAAATAAACGATTGTATATGGGGTGGAAACGACCGTTTATGTTCACTTAACCGAGGAAAGAGGGTATTATTTACCGTTTCGGCTGGGTGAACCCGCCACACTGAGTGAGACAAATACCGCCGGCGGAACAATATTTATTGCAGTCGCTACGTGGATTGCGCAATTTATCGTGGAGGTGTCGTCGGGCAATCGATCCCCGGGTGACGGACGCGCGCCATACATCAGCGCGCGCGTTATCTGCACTCACGGCGAGCTATCACCGTCACCCGCCTCTTGCGGCCGCGTGCTAGAGCCGCCGCTCCGGCGAACGGTGCCACTCGCTCGTTGCGGCTCTTTGCGACCCGCTCCGCACCGGAGCCATTCGGCCAATCGCGACGGTCGTTTATCTTCATTTCGCGGCCGCAATTAGACGGGTCGTTGGCTGCGGCGCCGGGAGGGGCCCTTCTAGCCGCTACGTGGCTCGAATACGCCGCTCTCGTGTCTCTGTCAACTTTGTAATGAGTAAAGTTAATAACTACGCAACGCAGGTCGCGTTCTTCTTCCGAATCTTGTTAAAACTTGTAGATTTGCCATGGAATTGCCGAGGCTCATGACACGAACCAAGGATACGGCTCTAGCAACCTCGTATTGCGTAGAACCTTATGTACATTCAAACCATTTGAACTTACATAATATTTTGTTACAGGTATGGTTCAAAAATCGGAGAGCGAAATGGAGGAAGCGCGAAAGGAATGCAATGAACGCGGCCGCAGCTGCAGCAGCGGACTTCAAGAACGGCTTCACTACGCAATTCAATGGGTTAATGCAGCCATTCCCTGACACGGACGCACTGTACACGTCATACCCGTACAACAACTGGGCGGCCAAAGTGCCTAGCCCGCTGGGAACGAAGAGTTTTCCATGGCCTGTAAATCCCTTAGGATCGGTAGTGCCAGCGAGCCACCATCAAGGCTCAGTGAACTGCTTCAATACGGCGACGTCAATGGGAGGTGTAGGAGGAGGTGGGATGGGTGGCGTGGCAGGTTCGACTGGCGTCGGCGGTGGCGTTGCCCCATGCCCTTACACGGCGCCGCCGAACCCTTACAGCATGTACCGGGCGGAACCTTGCCCGGCGATGTCGTCATCGATAGCGTCGCTGCGGCTGAAGGCGAAGCAGCATTCGTCTGGGTTCGGTGGTGGGTACGGCGCGGTGTCGCCGGTGTCCCGCGCTGGGTCGGCGCCGCTGTCGGCGTGCCAGTACGCCGGAGGGGTCGGCGTGTCGGACCGCATGCTCTGAGAGGAGGCCCGCGGCCGCGAGGAGGCCCGCTCCCCCGCCCCGCCGCTGCTCGCGCGCGCCTCCTAGTCGCCGCCCGCGCGCCCTCCCGACCCCGCGCACAACAACCAAGTATATAGACACCTCTGGGATTGGTTCGACTAAGATCTACACTAATTAGGGACTAGATCTATTAACAGGGTAGGTAGGTATTTTCACTGAATAAATCGAGAGGTGAGACGTTCCATCGTTAGCATTACACAGTGCGAATATGTGATGCAGCCGCACTGGATGATGTTAAGAGCTTTGGTTCCTTACCTTATCGAGTGTAACCAAATGAGTGAAGGTAACATCGCATCAGTGACGTATATCCTGTCCCTAATTAATAAGGTAGCCAATTATTATCTCCAAGTGAAATTGTTGGGACAAATGCGGTTTAGGGTGTGTTTCGCGTATGTGAATTTCTCACAATTTAGTCTTAATGTTCGTTACGAAACTCCGGGCAATAAAAACTTAACGATGTTGTTTTAAAAGTAGTTATTGTAAATATGTAGTTATGTATGTAAGTATACCAAAGTGATGTGTGCAATTTTTACTAGCTTAAACTGTATTTAGTTTATAATGGAAATAGGTGATTTAAGTGTGTAGCTTAATAAATGCATTAGTGTACATAATGTGTAGATAATTTATTTCAATTTACGAGCGAGATTTTTGTAATTTTGTTGTGAATCAATACGTAATATCCGTTGTAATTTTTACAACACATCCAGTGTTCTTGTACTTCTAACGAAATCCTTATCAATTCTTATCACTCCACTAATGACCAAACCAGCAATAAAGAGTATATCTTTGTAAGCATTTATTTACTATTTACCTGCATTTAAATATTCTGGATACAACAGTTTGTGTATAACGGCGTAATTCTCTCAAATATACAAAATTGATTCACAATATTTGTGAAATTTAAATTAATTTTGAAAAATAATGTAAATAGATAATATTATATCTATATCACATATTTGAGTGAATTTGTCTAAAATAAATCTGAAATATGTTTCATCTTTTAGGCTAAAATAATCTTTCAGTAAATAAATACTACTTTTGTTCATATATCTGTATATTTAACTTTTAATGAGCTTGGTAATTATAATCATTTATAACTAATCAGATTAAAAAATAATTACAATTTATAACGATCAATATCGACACAATTTAACTAATGGAAAGAAAAACAATATGGCGGAAGAAAACTCGTGACTTTCAAAGGACATAAAGGGAACTGAATTACGTAGAATTATAATTACCAACAATATTTTTTAATATAAATAAAATATAAATGAACAGATCTAATAAAACTCATAAAAACTATTTTAGCTTACACACATATATACCTCCGAACCTAAAATATTTCTCCGGCGAAAAGTGGGTGTGTGGATACTACACACCTCTGCCTACCCCTGCGGGGACCCTTGTGGGTAGGCGTGAAGAAACATACAATCATTACGCGTGATTCCTCACGGGGTGATAGAGAGAGTAGCGTGCCAGTTCACTCTAGACATACAGACCTCTTTCGTTCGTTCACATTCATTATACTTTTAATACATATTCGGCGATGTTGAGTAGGTACACTTGACTGTCGCACTCGTATTCGATGGGTAATATTGTGTTATAAAATATTGTTTGTAATTCTGTATTACTTAAGAGAGTAATTCAAATTATCTATTGCATGTAAAAAGTTTTCTGTGAGAATAAACGTTATTCTATGACGCAAATGTTAAAATAAAAAATATGTAAATTGGTTATAAATATATAAAGTAGCCGAAATATTGGCTCATGGTTGGAGTGTTAGCCTATCTAGAGCCTTATGAGACAGCAATACCTTTTACCCAAAAACATATCCAAAGATTTCCTTATCGCCGCCTACGCATGAGATTAACGTAACCAGGATCTCAATATTTATTTACAATATTTAATAATGTAATATTGGTATGAGATTGTACATACATTGTAACTAATTTAGATGATAATTCATAAGCAAATATTTGGTTTGTTGCCCTTTACACAATACACAAATATAAGCAGTAACCCAACAACTAGTCGCTCATTCGAAGCAAACACAAACGGGTGAGATCATAGGTGACATACCTAGGATATTGCAATAAACAAACATCAAATACCTAGTTGCACATTTTCAACCTCCTTTCGCATAAATGTATTTTGATTCTCCTTTCGCATTGAGGGGTAAGTAGTAATTGTGAAGTGAAATGTTCTGAGAGAAGAAATACATTTAAAAGTTTTCGTTGTGAAATCACAGTCACATAATAACAGAAGTTCACCATTACTTATGGTACTGCTAATATTTGTTTACTATGTCCTTACTTCCGTGTGCCTACGTAAAGGTTAAATAAAACAATACAAAAATTGTAAATAATAGATTGAAGTTATGGTAAATAAATGGAATTCGAGGTTTTCATTTTATACATATCAAGCAAAATATCAACGCGTATGCTATTTTGTTACCTACCTTAAGGGAGTACTGCTTTGTAACTAAAGAAACCTCTAGTCATAATAAAAAATATCACACAGTGTTGGATTTTTCATTCATTTTACTTTTACCTGATACCATTTTGTTTTTGTATTTACCGACCGATCCGAATCTACCCTTTGCTATCGTCGAAATTTATGGGGCAGACATCCTCTCTTGAGATTCAGAACATTCAAGCTAGCAATTCCTTAAGTGTTCCATACCAGAGCTTAGTTTGTAATACAAGGAAAATATTAATTTTCTGACTAAAGAAAATATCTGTACCTATATGAGCAAGAGTGACCTGTCGCTATTGGCAAAAATGGTGAAGGAAAGCTTCGAGAGGAAACTCAAAGCGTATGTACCTATAGTCGTGTTTCAGTAACGGCGATGGTCTCGCCATCTGCCACGTTAGCACCTAAAATATATCCCTGGTAGAAAGTGGGTGTCTCGGTACTGCCTATACGCCTCTGAAATCATAGGGATGTACCAGGCTACCAATAATAAAACTTGAGTACC
Source organism: Drepana arcuata (assembly GCA_016069955.1). Lineage (NCBI taxonomy): Eukaryota > Metazoa > Arthropoda > Insecta > Lepidoptera > Drepanidae > Drepana > Drepana arcuata. Next base: position 57,497 of record JACCPG010000805.1, on the reverse strand, counting down.
AAAAGGGCTCGGGAGTTTGACTTAATCGTAGGTAGGTAATATTAGTAATGTTAATAAGTATGGCAGTTTTCCGCCAAAAATATTACAAAGCAAATGCCAAAGAAATCATTATTATTTGATTGTAGGAACAGATTTGTTACTGCTGAAGGAAAAGTAGGTACAACACATGATGATAGAAACAATAAAGTTTCAATGGTCGTATTTAATCTATGGAATATGAATGCAATCAAACTTCTCAAACGCATAAACAATCACACCACAAACCGAGAAACTTAAAGCCTAGCTAAGTAACAAGCCGTTGTTCGAATTAAAAATCGTAAATACACTCAATAAGTTGTTGGGAAGCAGTTGGCATAGTGTCGTGACGTCATGATAAACATTATCCTAAGACTAACTTCGAATACTTCCGTCGTCACTTTACCTACGTATACGTTACGTTAGGTTGATAATATTTTATGTTCTAGAATTTAAAAACACACATACAGACATAACTCTTGCGTCTTACTAACTTTACTAACTTTAGTTAGTAAAAATAAAAGGATCTCTGAATTTTTTTAAATCTGTATTGAAAAACGCAAAAACATTAAAGTATGGTTTGTAAAGTAGACCCTCTCATGATTGCAGACTGAAAAATATCAGGCCCAGGGGATCTCTGACATGCAGCGTGGTAAATCGCCTAGACTCGAAACCATGGACCTCGTATGATAATATCAATATTTTTGTTAATAAACAAGATATATTTATGTCTTTATTTAAAAAAAGTTATTTTGATAATTACAAAATAATGCCCGAGCAAAAAAAGTGAGATCTTTTCAAATGCCAACGTGAAAAGTGGGGTCAATCCAACTGGCTATAAATTGCAAACAATAAAATTGATTCACAAAAATCGGTGACATTAGCCGGAAAGTATACAATAATCCGGCAAATGATTATCAGGCGTGAGGTTGGTCGGGGAAACACACAGTTTCCAGGTGCTCGATCCAGCCGCTTTAAGGATTTAGCCGAGGATTTGCTTTCAATATTAGCCGCCGGCCGCCCGGCCAGCCCATTCCGTTCCGCCCGTACCTTTTTTATTATTTTGTCGCATCGTTTTGGCTCTAAATGGAATCATTCCGCCATCTACATTTTTATTTTTCAATTGCTCCCCGATTAGTGGGATTAGCCGTATCGCTTTCCGATTCTTTGCTCCTTTTGGTGGGAGCTTTCACGGACTAACGCTGCGCGATGGATCGTATTCAAATCACAATAAAAATTTGGAACATAATGAGGTTTGACGTCAAAGGTCGCGTGTGTAAAATACATTTATTTATCTAAATTGACATTATCATCGAGTCAAAGCTGAGTTTTTTCATTATTTACTATTTAATTAGGGTATTTGATCACGGTTTCGTGTTGGTTACATAAATGCGTGTGTGCGGTGGCCACGACTGCAGCCCGCGCGCGTCACGGAACTTATCTTTATGGTGACAAACATGAAGCTGGCTTTTTATTTTATCAAGGATCGCCTTAGTCACCAAGGTCTGGTCTCCGCGTTATCATATCAACCCTATATTATGTTTGCCGTCGACTAACACAAGACGTAACACAATATCAACGTTATATAAAATGTTTGTGCGACGCGTCGAGCTTGCTGACTAAACTTTTAAAACAACAATGCATTAATAAATTAAGGACCGTTACCTTGTCTGCATAAACGATAAAATGGTTCCTTAATTATAGCGTAGACGGAATACAAACATAGATATCATCACGTCGTATTCCTCTAAGCGTACATACCTCTAGCGCTTCATCCTCATACAATACCCTGGGTTTATTTAGTGTATATATGGTCTGGAACTCCCCAGCTCATTCTTGCTTGCAGATAGTTTAATCATCTCCTGAGCCCGTTGTATCCAACAACTTTTAATAATGAATGCAAAATATAACCAAACTTTTCGCAACTTTGTCATGAACTATGTTCTACTAAAACTTGCAGAGATATATATAAACTTGCGAATGCTTTATGCGCTATATTTTCAGAACCTTTTATTTTTGTTTTTACAATAATGGGTGCAAATAATCTGATTGCCCATTTTGGAGTCATTAGAACTCATCATACGGAATGTATCACTTTGAATGTATCGTTTTGTATGTATTTCGTAGTGGTGACGATGTTAATGGTAAAATTCACTGGTTCAGTCGGGATTCAAACTTACAATCTTTGTGTTGCAGAACTCGAAGCATCTATTTAATCTAAATCTTTGTTCTTACGCTTTTGTATTAGGTTAATTAAGGTAAAGATGAACTGGTGCGTTCCTCAGGAGATCCCAGAGCCCTCCTATATTCACAGAGGATGGCCACCGAGGGGGTTTTAGTGAGTAGAAATCTCACATAACCCGTTCATCGCCCCCCAGGACGGTCGGGTCACCATAGAAGGTTTCCCCATCGAAAAAAAAAAATTTAAAAAAAGTAAAAAAAAAATATTGTTGTAAGTATAATAAATAAATAAAAAAAAAATCTAAACGTAGCATTTCTCTGCCTATTCGTTTAGACACTCACATTTTATACCTGTTCCTTTCTATATGTAAAAACTTGTTCAATGTTTAATTCACATTAGTATACCACGTTGTTATATTTTAATAATTTATGCCTATACTTGTATAGGCATATATGTAATTCTAGAGAGAACTGGCGCTCTATACTCTCTGCCTACCCCATTAGGGCTACCGCACCTACCGCATATCACTAGGCTCTTGCTTCTAGGGAATCCAACGCTCGTTGCCAACCTTAGTATATTTGAGAGGAAATGTGTTTAGATAGTTTTGACGACCGTGTGGTCTAGTGGTTAAAGCTCCTCACTGCGAAAATTGAGGTCGCGGGTTCGAATCCCGTTGTAGGCAGATATTTTTGTGATGAACACGAGTATTTGTACCTTAGTCTTGGATGTCCTATGCCTATATATCTATATAAGTAAGTATATCGTTGTCTAGTTACCATAACACAAGCTTTGCTTAATTTGGTACTAGGTCTAGGAACACTACACTAGAGTAGTGCCTTTTAGTAATAGTGAATATAGTAGACGGGTGCAAGCAAAACATAGGATAGAATCTAACAGCAGCCAGTCTGACCCTTTTCCATAGCGATATAATTAAGGGCACACCACACAGGGCAGGTATGCACGCATGTCAATAGTGAACCGAGAAACGGGAGGGCTAGGTTGAAAGGATCAAAACGGGATTAGAGGAACGACAACCAATCAAGGGTAACTGGACTGCTATACCCCGCTATACTATGGTATACCTATGAAATAAATGCGGAACATAAAACTTAAAAAGCGCTAACGAAGTCTGAACCTTATATGTGTGAGGATAAGGTAGTGGTTCGTGTAAGGGGTGAGTTTATTGATGTTTTGTTTGGGCGGGGGAGATGGATGAGGCGAGGGATGCAGCCTCCGCAGACAATCTTACAAGTTAATTGTGTTCCGTGCCTGAAGTTGCTTCACTACGGAATAATATCATGCTCGGTTCTATGTTTTGTTTAAACAATATTAACATGGTTTCATGTGGCAAATTATTTATATAAAATTGGTACAAAATTATGTAAGCAGGTATCTTGGTCTACCCACGTTTCACACATACACATACAGATACACGCAAGCACGCACGCACACATACATACATACCTATAAATTATAAAAAAGCATATTACTATAACCTTGTACTCTTATGTAATTTTTTTTCACTACTATTGTGCAGAGCAGAAGAGAAGAGGGTCTCCTAACACAGGCATTGTTTGCTGAAAAGGAGGCTCTAGCCACTAATTAGCATTTCATGGTATCTTTTACCGCAATAAATAATATTATTATTATACGACAAGGTGACAGATTGAGAGTCTATTGCCGTTTGTCAAGCACTACTATATAATACCTACATACGTATTTCAGTTTCGTCTCAAACGTATGCAGGCTTCCTCTGGTTATCTTCCTTTAACCGCAAAAGCTCGTGATGTGACTAAGCACTGTACTTGAGTTCAAAAAACTCATTCGTACAGTCGGAACTCAAACCTGCAAACATGCGAGTTCATCGCCATTGTCTTCAAATTTCTTCTCAAACTTATACCTACAGTTTTCCTTCACCCTAAAGCCTGTGACTGATCGCTGCTCTGAAGTTCAAAAAACTCATTGATACTCGAACATGCATACTTTGTGTCACAGCCAACTACTCCAACCATTCGGTCACCAGGGCTCTATTATTCTCATCATCAATAAATCTTGGGAACATATTTAAGGAGGCATCACGCTATTATGATATGTGATATCTAAAGATTCGAGTGGGAGGGGCGGATGGGGAATGAAGATTTACGAGCCAGCCGTAACGAGCGCTAGATGAGGCGTAAAGCAGCCCAATTCCGGTTATTATACCTACAGGCTAGACGTGAATACGCTTTATGTAAGCCTGTGTATTAGGCTGGGGTTATTAAATTGTAGCAACAATTCAGGCATTTTCCAGAACTTAAGCCTTCTTATTGGGTACTACAATACGCTACGGTTAAGGTAATATGGTATTTAATTTTACTAATGGCTGCATGCCCGTGGCTTACAAAGCTGCTAAGAAATACTTTTTTTTTATACAACCAGAGTGGCAAACAAGCATACAGCCCACCCGATGGAAAACAGTTACCGCAACCTATTTACGCTTACAATACCGAAGTATCCCTTTGCGCGTTGTGCATCTCCAAAGTGCCATTCGTTTGTATACCAAAAGCCATAAAAATTGTTTCAGCGGTTTGACCGTAAAAACGCAGCTGAAAGACTGGCTCACTAACAATTATAAATAAATAAATAAAAAATAAATATCCTCACGCCTTCCCACAACGGTCCCTGAAGGGGTAGGCAGAGGTGTATAGGTAATACCCACACATCCACTTTCCGCCAGAGGTATATTAGGTGCCAACGTGACAGATGGCGAGTCCATCGCCGTTACTCAAGCACGACTATACATACGCCTTTGAATTTCTTCTCAGACGTATGCGGGTTTCCTCTCGATGTTTTCCTTCACCGTAAAGCTCGTGGTGTGACTAATCACTGTACTTAAGTTCAGAAAAACTCATTGGTACAGTCGGGATTCGAACTTGCGACCTTTGCGTCGCAGGCAACTGCTCGAACCACTCGGCCACCACGGCTTTCGTTTTAAATCTAAAAAATATCTCCAACACGATAATTACAAGCTCGATTACCAGCATACATTTGAGAAGAAATTCGAGGACGTATGTATAGGCGATGGACTCGCCATCTGTCACTTTGATACTCAGAAATATGTCTAACAAAGAATAAACCTAAAAAAAAAACCAATGTTATGATTCAAACTGGCTTGTCTTCTTAAACGCGACCAATGCGGTTCACGTGTACGCGAAATTACATTTTAGTGTCAAATTTAATTTCCGAATGTCAACTTTATTTGAAATGCAATATGTGATACCTCCCTCTGCACCTGTAATAATTTCTTGTACGTCAAGGTCCCTACCGGGTGGCAGCGGGGGCGCGCAGCTCGAAACTAATTTTTGGATTAGGCACATTTGCAAATGTAATTTGTTTTTATTAAAATGTCGCTGATGCATGGTACGTGGAATATTTAATAGTTAATGTATGTTGTTGTATATGTTGGGACCGTTACGTGAGAGTTTTTGTAAATTGCATCCATTTTGAAATACACTTTATACAGAGTATAAATAGTTTAAAGCGTTTAACCTAAAGATACGCAAAATACATAAAATTGCCGAGCCCGTCACGGGGATGGTCAGCAGAAACGAGCTCCAGGTTCTCTCTAGACTCATAGACCTCATTCTCTTCCTGCATATGCATCAGTATCTTTCCATATGTATATAAACGTATAGAGCATAAATTTAATGTATCTCAAATAGTGCTTATTTGCAGATGCCTGAGAAAATTCTACCGAACAATGGAATATATTGAGGCCACACAACTCAATGTAGCATTGGGTTCTAGTAAATATAAAAATAACAAGAAACGACAGGGAGCGTATAAACAAAACAATAGACAGAAATCAAATAAGCTTATTTCAATACCGGGAGACGGGAAGCGCGCGGCGCGAGGCAGACTGGTGCGCGCGTCTCTTCGCCACTCAAACATCTTTATTGTCCTGTCGTTCAAACCCGACAGAACGTAATAGAATTAAATTGGGAGAGGCGCTGCTCCGTTATGTGGAAAATAATAACACCGAGTGGCTGCTATCTGCGGAGTTTTCACGCGCCGGTGGCAGGGGTCTACACTAATGGAAATCCAGCCAATGATAATCTGTTTTCTACACCATTAATCCTGAACTAAGTCTGAGCACAATCTGTGGCGTCTCCGGCACTGCGACTCGAGTTTTATGCCCTCGTTAAGGTCCGCAATTTGTGGAGTCGGGCTGTTAAGACGGTCCGCCCTCATTGCCTCCCAAATCCTAATTCCAACCGTGCACTTTCTTAATCTTACGATATTGAGCTCGAGGTAATTGTTTCAAAATTGTAGCTCTATTTTATTGTGCCGAGCGTGTTGTAAAAGAAACATTTTATCCACTCCATTCCACAATAAAGCAGTATAGAAACCCACTGTATATCGTAAAGCTCGGCGTAGCGACTAGATTTCCTTATCAAGTATTTTACAGGTCCTGAAGTTATCTGCGTTAGAGAAAGTGCGTATGTACGTACGTCAGCTATTTTATCGCTAAGCGATTTGGTGGCTTATTTTATTTTATTTAAAAAAAATATGCAGTTGTTTGTTTGTATTTAAGATGTAGGATCGATAATTTAAGAGGTGACTCCCTCGCCGCTGCGACATAATAAAAACGAGAGTAATCATGCAAATTGGCGAAGGAGGAAAGTTGAATTAAAAAGCGGGTTCTTGGGGGCGGGGCGGGAGGGTAATGTGTCTTAATGACCGCAATGGATGAGCAACGTAATCCGCCCTCCAGAGCCACACACCCCGAACCTTTTGCTCCTAAATACGAAAAAGGTACTTAGGTATATATACTAAGTGCCCACGCGTTAGTATGATATATTAAGTAGATAATCGCATATAAATACTAAATTTTAATTAAAGAATAAACATTCTTATTTTAAATGTTAATGTTACCTACTTTAATTAAAGGGGAGAATCCTAAGACAGCTTTACATAATGGGGATCTGAAATCGGGATTTCGTTTATACTGCATAAATTTATAATTTCGTTTATAAAACACCAGTGGTGAAACGAATATACTTATTGATTAAGTGAGTTGCCGTGTAACATAAAATTATAGGCCGTCTGTCACAATGGTGGTGACGCAACTTTCAGAACAGTTGTAGCCTCTATTTACTCCGAAAATAAGTGTGTTTTTTATTTTAAAACTGGATGTAAAATTATTCCAGTATTTATTTATTATTAACCTAAAAAGTATATAAAATAGTCACCGATAACTACGGACAGTACAAGTTCTAGTTTGGGATCAGTTGCGAGTAATCAGATCATGCTTATTTGAATAAGAATCGACGATCAAAGGCGATCGCATGATGGGATAATTAAGGATGAAGAGGAAGACCTTCTCCTTAATTCTTATTAAGGAGAAGGTCAAGAGTACTCGTAACGCGAGCATATATGTAGAGACTGATGTAGATGAAGCGAAAAAGTCTGTAAGTCTAAACAGTGTTGGCGTACCTTCTCTACCCGTGAGGGACTCGACGTTATTATAATTATGTATGTATAGACAAGCTAAATTTGCTCTTGAATAGCATTTACATGATTTGAGTTCAATAATAATCATTAATCTTTGTTTAATTTCAATGGATTTTTTTACACTTGAATTAGTGACCGGAGTCTCCTTTTAAGCAGAGTGTTAGGATCCGGCACCTGTAATTATGATACACTGGTTATGGTTAAGTGAGTAAGAACTAGTATACATGTGTGTGTGTGTGAACAACCAATCAGATTAACCCTAGGTCAAAAGCAGCTTCATACAAACAGCGCGAGAGATGAGGCGTGAGAAGCGTGCACCGACACGACATCATCAAATCAACATTTGCAGATTCGCGAAGCTTTGCCGCGAGATTTAGAGGTGGAAGGAAAATAAAAAAGTTCGTAGAGGAATCCCGGTTGATCCCTGTTGCCTTTATGGTAATGCCGGGATGCGTGTATTCGACTATTCAATTTATATTTTTTTCCCTTTCGCCTTATTTCTTTTCTCCGAAATTATCTATCCTTCGAATTTCGTTTCGCACTGTATTGTATACGGGATTCGATGTTTGCGAATAAGGTATGACTTCGGTTGAAAATATCTCGGATAACCGCGGTGGATTGGCTTTGTTCCCGACTTCAAAGAAGTTTTCTTCACGATATATTGTGTGTGTGTATGAAATCGGGACCTAGCATACGGTGTTTGTTGGACAAACTTGCGTTGAGGTAAATTGCATTTGTTTCCTGTTTGGTGCGTCGCTGATCTTATTCATACTTGGGCCATATATCATATGTATAACGCAGTAGTGATCTTGTCTATTAATGCATTAGTTCCAACGATATATAAAGCTGCCTTGCTTAAAATTGTAATGATGAAATTTGATGCAAAAGTTGAGAGGAAAACACGACGAAGAGGCAAAGATGCTAACATGACATTAGCAAGTATTGTCCCAGTCACTTAGACTCTTACAAACCTTTCTTCGTACTTACCTATGGATATATCCCGTCCGTCTTCAAAAAGTTCATATGACAAATTACTAGGCAGTAAACAGGCCGCCAGAGAATTAGCTCGTCTAGCTACCAATTTAAATTGACGGTTGTGTAAGATTAAGTATTCACAAGTATACCTTAGGAATCACATTTTTAAATTACTAAATGGATCCACTTGACATTTTAAACTAGGACGAAGTAGGTACGGCCGTGTTCAAATTCAACGTTGTTCTCTCATGAATAAATCATAATAAGTAAGCACGGCCCACGCCTTTATAATTCTACATAATACATTAAAACGGTACAGATTGCCTCGTACTTTAATAATACCATAACAGAGCTGTATGTACAGTTGAGCTTTGCAAGTCTCCAACGATGTGATAGGTATCATCAATATACTAATATTAATTGCGCCCTGCGGTTTCACCCGGGTAAAAATCAATTTCAATAAAAAAAAAATTACTCGATTTCTTTTCGAAAAAATACATATCCTATGTTTTAATCCAGCTAATAATCTATATATGTATCTGTATATATCTGTGCCAAATATTTCGTTCAGCCGTTCTAGTGTGATTTATAAACAAACATCCATACATATATATCCACAAACTTTCGCATTTATAATATTAGTAGGAAGTCGGAAGAAAAGGCGTGGAGGCCGAGTGGTTCGAATAGTTGCCTGCGACGGTTGCAAGCCGCTATATGTCGGTAAATGTTCTCGAAGGGGTACATAGGAGTGTTACATCTTTCGTTACCCTTTTCCTCGAGAGATATGATACCAACGCAATAGCAGTGACCTGTCCGTCAAGTCTGAAGCACTTCTAATAAGAGTTTCTTAGTATGCAGGTTTTCTCACGAATTTTCCTTGACCTTTTACCTAGTAGCGTGATAAATCAGTGTTCTCGGATTCATTAAAAAACTTATTTGTACAGGCCATTGGTAGAGCCGTGGTGGCTGAGTGGTTCGAGTAGTTGCCTGTAACACAAAGATTGCGAGTTCGAATCACGACTGTATTAATGAGTTTTTCTGAACTTAAGCACAGTGATTAGTTACACCAAGAGCTTAATGGTGATGAATAGGTAAACATCTATAGGGGACCTGCATACGTCTGAGAAGAAATTCAAAGGCGTATGTATAGTTGTGCTTGAATAACGGCGACGAACTCACAATATGTCACGTTGGCACGTAAAATATATCTCTGGTGGAAAGTTGGTGTGTGGGTACTACCTATACACCTCTGCCTACCCCTCCGGTAAGGCCCTTGTGGGAAGGCGTGAGGTACAGACCGTCGGCAGTTTGTATCTTTGAAATTTTGCAGGAGACTAATGAAACCTCTCGCCAACGACGCCTGTGTTATAACAATCATCGCATTCATAGCAGACTTTCATACGGCCGGGTCTAGTCCGTTCCTTCTAATCTTGAATAATAGCCACCATTATTCTTTGCGGCACTCACATATAGTATGACAGAAGGTTCACATACACTGCTCTTTGAACAAAAGCAAAGGGCCGTGGTGGCCGAGTGGTTCGAGTGTTGCCTGCAACACAAAGATTGCAAGTTCGAATCCCGACTGTACGTCGAGAGGAAACCTACATACGTCTGAAAAACAATTCAAAGGCGTATGTACCTTTAGTCGTGCTTGAGTTACAGCGATGGACTCGCCATCTGTCACGTTGGCACTTAAAATATATCTCTGTTGGAAAGTGGGTGTGTGGGTACAACCTGAATGAATGAATGAAGTGAAAACAGCTCTGCCTACCCCTTTTGGGGACCCTTGTGGAAAGTCGTGAGGATATACTATATTATTATATTATATAAATATCCATATACCTAGTTTCTTAGTAGTACTTCAGTCTTTTAATTTTTTGGCCACCTATCGGGCCCAATTGTGATTTTAAATCATCCACGTATCTATTAGCAGGGTTAGCTGTCATTGCTTGAAATTTAGGCTATATTATTTAAATTAATAAAGAGCGAAAGAAGTATTTAAGTCTAGAGAGAACTGGCGCTCTACTCTCTCTGCCAACCCCGTTAGGGGCTCAGTGTGATGATTTGTGAAACTAGGTACTTGAACATAAGCACGGAGGTTTGTTTCAAATTAATAGGAAATCAACGCAAGTGTCAAAGAGGCTCTGAAATCGTTTATCAAAATAGGCACTTATCATTCTTGAATACAATAAAAATATAACTTAACAGTCGCCAAGTGCAAAGCTGTAATGTCTGTGCTCAATTACATTTTTTTGATCCCCAATAAATTGACAATTCCATCTGGCAGTGATTCAAGCGAGCGACTCGAGAGCCTTTTAAGTATATCGAGTATTTCAGTGCAACGATACAGGCGGTTGTTTACTGTAGGGGGTCCCTACCCCTGTGGGTGTCGGAGGGGGCACATGGGGGTGAGGAGGGGGCAAGATGGCGCCGTCGCCAAGGCAACGCTGCATTCGCTTCCTTAATCGACCGTCGCAGCCTCCACGACCCCTCAGGTCCAACTCATTTATGTATTGTACTGCACTTGCGAACCGACTTCTGTATTTTATGATACCGTCGGGAAATTGTAGTCTGTGTAACTTGACATTAGCCTGTTGTAGAGGGTGGGTATATATAATAATGTACATACCTACATACAATAGTTTGTACTGAAACGTGTATAAGATATATTAACCATACTTAATGAGGCGAGTATTATTAAGAGCCTGAAGTCAAGATTTCAGGTTCAAACACCTGTATAAACGAGTGCTTCTCAACTAAAGCATAGTCTTTGTCACACCTTACGGTCCAGGAAAGCATCGCGAGAATACCTGCAGCATGGGAAAATTAAACGGAAAATGTATGAAAGGTTCACGTGTTCATTTTGACACATTGCCACTTAGATAACTTATGTGGGTTTTATAACACCTCTGCCTACACCGACGAAGACCGATTCGTTATTCGTAAAAGCTACAACTTTACTGAAGTTGCTTCTACATTATGTACTGAGACAAGTTGTCAAAGCTAATGCACACAAACGAGTTACGGGCGACATCACACGGCTAATTTGAAAGCCTCCTTTCAATTTATGACCCGTTCAAACCGACCCACAAAACCCCCTTTAAATCTTACAAAACCAACTAACAGAAGCCGTTCAGCGATTTGTAAATAAACTACGTTCGAGAGTCCTTAGTTTTGCGATCAGTTAGGCGAGGCCGTAATCCAGTGGCCGGCGGTGCAGGCGGAGCAATAAAAAAGAGTTATAGTTTTGAAGAAAAGGAAAGTCTCGTGTCTCCGGCCGTTAGTTAGGGATCAAGGGCTCAGCTCTCGGCGAGCGATAATCATAATTTTTACTTACAAGAGCAGAATATAAGGCATTAGCCGGCGGGCGCTCGACAAATCTTCCCTAAGTGCGCGACGGACCAACTTCGCGACTCTCCCGTATATTTTGTAAACTACAGAGTCTACCTACAGGTGCTTGCTTGCTTGAAAATACTTGAATAATACCGAATCGCTAAAAGGTGGTACTGAGCGGTATTTATGTAAACCAAATGCTCCTCTGACAGGAGGGACAATCATTTTAAAATGGTTTAATGCGTGCGTTATCAATTACTTGGTATTTTTTACCTCTTATAGTCTAAGGCTTTAGCCGTCAGCCTTCTTGTCAGCCTTCCGCGAGACACAGATTTGGGACATATATTCTATTTATAGGTAGTTTATTTGTATTATTAGTTTATATTTAAATTGGTACCTGTATTCATGTCCAAATAGAAGAATATATGTATAGTATAATAGATAATATGTAGATGAGCCGTGGTAGCCGAGTGGTTCGAGTAGTTGCCTGCGACACAAAGATCGTAAGTTCGAATCCGACTGTACCAATGAGTTTTTCTGAACTTAAGTACAGTGATTAGTCACACCGCGAGCTTTACTTTGAAGGAGAACATCGAGAGGAAACCTGCATACTTCTTTGAGACGTATGTATAGTCGTGCTTGAGTAACGGCGATGGACTCGCCATCTGTCACGTTGGCACCTAATATACCCCTTAGGCGACCCATAAGGGAAGGCATGATGATATATTATTATATAAGTGTGTATTCGTTCAACTCTACGTCATAACTAAACGTATTCTTCGAGGCAACCAACGACTTAGCAGAATTAAGTATACCTCGGATACCCAAAAGGTTTGAGTACCTACTTATTTGGTAGGCATTGGACAGTAAAGGTAAGGGTTCGGTACGCATGTCACGTTACAATATGAGGCGGCGCTAGTGCCCACTGCGTTAGGACAAGGCATTCAAGTGTTATTCAGAATATGTGAACAGCAGCTACGTGGCTGATGGAATGGAGTCGAAAACGATATTCTATACTATTTCTAGGATCAGCATTAACTAGTAATCAGACCTATTGTCGGGCCTACGTTGTTCCCCCATACTTGGGTACTATTGCTATAACGAAAAAAAAAATTGTATATGCCTAATGATTTGAAAAGAGTAACCATGGAGTTTCTTGCCGGTTCTTCTCCATGGAAGCGACCAACCCGAACCGTGCTGCTTCTTTTTCGACGTTTCATAAGTGCCCACCGGGGCCTATGTGAAATAAAAAGATTTTGATTTTGATTTTTGATTTTGCCCACTTGAGAAGTGTAGAAGTCCTATATACCCGGGTGTCTAGTACTCTACCAAAGATTTCGTCTCTATTCTCGTTTTTTGTCGACTTTGACCGCCATCTGGTCTAGTGGCTAGATCTCCTGACTGCGAAACTTGTCGCAGGTTCGATTTCCGCTGAGGGCACATATTTGTGTGATGAGCACTAGTATTTGTACCTTAGTCTTGTATGTGCTATGTATTTATGTACCTATATAATTATCTTTCTATCATAACACAAGCTTTGCTTAATTTGCTATGTCAATTCGTGTGGAATTGTCCCAATTATTCTCATTATGGAGTAACGTGAAGAGTTTTTACTCTTAGGAGAGCAGAAATGTATTGTATATACATACATATTCTAGCAAAGAATATATTATATATATATATATATAATTTTAATTTGCTATGTCAATTCGTGTGGAATTGTCCCAATTATTCTCATTATGGGGTAACGTGAAGAGTTTTTACTCTTAGGAGAGCAGAAATGTATTGTACATACATACATATTCTAGCAAAAGAATATATATTATTATATATTCTAGCAAGAAAGTTCATTAATGAGTAGACGATGTAACAAAACTTATGGTGGAAGATTATGAGTCATTTTATTTTTACGATTACACAAACATAGCATGGAAAAAAATCTTATTGTTTCTAGCATTCTAGCATTAGTTGAATAGGGAGATTTCTATAAAACATTATCTAATTATGAACTCAACTTTTATTCACCTGGTTCAGTCTGACTGATGAACTCTGAATGAAAATATCGATATTGTTAGCCCATACTTACAAATTAAACTATATGTCTGGTTACTCTCTGCCTACCCCGTTAGGAACATGGCGTGATGATATTTATGTAATAATAATATAATATATCCTCACGCCTTCCCATAAGGGTCCCCGAAGGGGTAGGCAGAGGTGTATAGGTTAATACCCACACACCCACTTTCCGCCAGAGGTATATTAGGTGCCAACGTGACAGATGGCGAGTCCATCGCCGTTACTCAAGCACGACTATGCATACGCCTTTGAATTTCTTCTCAGACGTATGCAGGTTTCCTCTCGATGTTTTCCTTCACCGTAAAGCTCGTGGTGTGATAAAATTATATTTATGTATGTATATAATTATGTACTTACAGACAGGCGATGCACAAATGCAACTGAATGAGCATTATATCACATAATTCATAATACATAAGCAAAATAAAGGCAGTTTTACAGAATATTGAAAGGTCACCAAAAAGGCGTGGCGACGATGGTCAGCGGCGCATAACGATGAGTTCGTTGGGTACCTACGTGCCCTATCATACACAATTAATGGCAGGAGAATGCAGCTACACTTGTTAAGTAAGGGAAATTAGAAAGTACGAAGTCTTATAGCAGTCTTATAAGTAGGTACTTGATTCCCGCAAGCATGTATGAAGAGACTGATGAATGTCTTCTTCATGGAAAGGACCAACCGGAACCGTGCACATTTTTCGACGTTTTATATGTGTCCATCTAGGCCTATGTGAAATAAAATAGTTTTAATATTGATTTTGATTTTGAACTTGGACGAAGCGAAAGAGGTAAGAGGTAAGTCTAGACTTATTAGAGTCTAGATATATTATCTCTAGAGAGAACTGGCGCTCTACCCTCTCTGCCTACCCCGTTAGGGATGATATGTATGTATGTATGTATACATGCATATCATCACGTCAAGTCCCTAACAGGGTAGGCAGAGAGTATAGAGCGCCAGTTCTCTCTAGACTTACATACCTCTTTATCCGATTTTATTCAGATGTATGTATGTAAGTCTTATAATATAGTTCATTTTATAATGTTGTAAAATTAATTATTTTTATAAAGAGCATTACATATACGTTACTGAAATCTTCAATGATAACTCCATACCAAACAAAAAATGCAACAATTTTGATGTTGGGGAAAATTTAGTTTGATATTTAAATATAAGTTAATGTTGAGACGACTCCACAGTTTCGTGTTGAGAAGTCCTCACGGGTCGACCGGGCCGGATTTGTTTTACGCCCGCCGAAGACATCGACTTACCGCGGCCGACCGGCGTCTTCTTAATTTTATTACTCTACCGCTCTCCCAAGGAAAATGTCCTAATTGTGTCTCGGGAAAAACCGACCTGGAAAATGGAAATACCAATTTGTTATCCGTGTCTGCTGCTAGTTTCAAAATTGTTTTATTTTATTGGGAAAAGAAGGATGTACTCGTTTTGTACTTTCTTTCGAACTGTAGAACAATCTTATAAATAGGATTCGAATCGGTCCTATTGCAGCAAACAAATGTTTATATTCGTTTTTCTGAATCGCGCTAATCAAAATCGCGCGCTCAATATCTCATTTGAAAAAATATAACTTCATTTAATATACCATTTTATTGAGGCAGACTACTAGACAAAATAGCATCATGCTTTGACATGATCCTTTTAGTTTTTTTTATTTTATTATTTAGCCCGTTATCTGAGTCAAGCTATAAGGCTATCATCACTTTATTAACATTTTATTGAAAATAAATAAATCATTCTACTATGTAAAGAAGCGGATAGTCAAACTTAATGAACAAATTCCTCACGCTTTTCCACAAGGGTCCCGAAAGGATAGGCAGAGCTGTACCTATAAGAAGTTCACACCTACTTATTATGGTCAATCTTAGCGCGGAGAAAATGTGGCATTAAATAACATTGATTCCTATAATCTAGATATCTTCATGTGCATGCGCTATCACATTGCACCGAATAGCATTATGATATCGAAAGAAATCTTAATACCTACCCAATGACAGCACGTGATATGAAGATTAATGGAGCACGGAATCTGAAGGACCTGAAGTATACGAAGATTTGCAACAAAACTGGTCTAACTTCAGTGAATTATATTATCAGAATCAGAATAAAATTTATTTGCCTACTTGTGTATTATATAATGTCTCTGTGGCCGGTGTGGGCCCTGGAGAGATGAGTCAGCTAACTTATGTCCTAATGGATCTATGTTTGCTATGTCTAACTTCAGTGAATTATATTATATAGTGACTTTGGGCAGTATTTTATACATACCTATATTTCTTTTGGTTTATTTTGGATATGTTAAGTGAAGCTTACCATAATATATTAGTGAAAACCACATATAAATCTATTCGCCCGTTTCTGAAAATAGCCTAGCACTACGCACAGAAAAACAGACAAAAAAGGTGCTATTTGCGCTTTTAAAGGTCCCAATTGTATTTTTTCTCATATATCTTCAATGGACAGACAGCGATCCGTTACATTTTTATTGTATGTGTTGATACTACATCTTAAATACTGTAGGATGCAACACTAGGTAGGTATATACTTATTATAGTGCCCTATTATATACCTACAAGTCCTACAAACATATCGTCACGGCGAGTAATGTCTAGGCGTGAGGCGCTTGTGAGTGCACTGGTGCAAGGTAGAGTAGGTAATGCGCCACATAAGTTCATAAGTTTCTCCTACATTTACGCCGGTTTCGAGTACTCAGAAGTTCCAATTAGGTGTTCGATGTTTAATTTTATTACGTAAATCATCTTACTAGATGTGCCCAGCTGTTTCAACCCTTTGAAATTTATTTACTTTCTTAATTCTTTTGAGTTTAGAATCTCTTTGCCGAAATTCTTGTTCTGTTCAGCCGTTTTGGTGTAAGTGGATATCAAGCTCGCCATGAAAACATGCTCGCCAACCTTCGCATTTAAATCGTAAACTTAATATGTAGGGATAGTAGGGAAAGTAGGATAATAATATGTATTAACTTAAGAAGTAATAGAAGAAGTTTAGGAGTATTTTAATATTTAAACTACAATATGAAATCAGTGTAGGTACATTGACCTTAGGTATGTTTACTTAACCTGTATGTATTAGGTTTATAAGATTAATACGCTGCACTTGAGTAGTACCTGAATGTAACCCACTTCCTTCAAATCCACGTATTAAACTACACCATTGAGGAATTATAAATTGCAAAAAATGTTTTGCTATAAATAGAATATTTTAAATTACATTTATAAATAAGCAATGCCATCTAGTGGGCAATAGAAATGGTCTGCAGTCAGATTTGTCTAGTGCGACATCTATTGTCAAAGCGTTTAACTTAGTTTGTTGTTTGCTAGTTACGTTTGTATTACAGTTTTAGTAAAACAGCATCCGGATTTATTCATATTAAATACAAACCACTGAAAAAGGATTAAGGAAACCCTTAATATCTTTGTCATTACTGTTTTCAAATACTTACTTTAATGCCATCTATTTCATGAAATAGAGTAAAATAAGATGGTAACGATGTTTTCGTCTGTAGGAGTCTGTGTTGTGGGCGACGTCACGAACTGACAGCCGGCATATCTGTCGAGAGTCACTCGTCCGTCAATCAGGTTCAGGCCTTAGACTGTCATTCACCCAACTCTGGCATCGACTGGCATCGAGTGACTTGACAATTTGTTTATCAATCGAATCGATACGCAATAACTTCCAAACAAAGTGAAATTAAATTCACAGTATTTGTACATTATTGTTCGTGAAGGCAACGAAACTGGACTGCTCAAGATAAATTACGGGCGCAACAATGGCAAACTCCTTAGCAGTTTGTCTAATATCCGTGGCTCTCTTTTGTTGTGCGGGTAAGCTAATTTTAATATTGTCTTTAATGATTCGTTTGTGGCCTTGGTTAATTATTAATGTAGCTTCTAAAGTTGGCGGAATTAATAGCCAGGCACATCAGAATAAACACATTGCAAACATGTTTACTTAAATATAGGCGGTGGGTAATTTGTTATGTTATCATCTTATTTTCTACTTATTAATTTAATTATTATCACAGCAGAACTTATGATTAATTGTTTATAGTTTTAAGTCAAGGTTTATATTAATTAGAGACAGGCTAATAATTGCTGGTGAAATGGTGAACATTTGTCGAACTTTTTTAGCTTCCTACCTACAGATTTTCTAGAAGTTTCTTCTAAAATACTCTTGAGTTTAAAGGTCAAATTTTTGAAATATTTAAAATATATAATAGGAGTATTTCGTAGGTAAATTTGTAATATATAATATTTTTCTCATATGAGTAACAGCTACAAAGCATCTGTAAAGTGATAATGTTCACATTGATTGAAAATTATCACATTTTGCAGTAGCTTATGTATCATTGTATTTACATACCCACAGTTAGTCAGAAGAGATCATATTTCCTGTTTAAAACTAACCACATTTGTATTGAATGGTGTATTGTGGATTATAATTAAATTACTTTTATATTAAGCCACATTTATGATAAGGTTTTTGGTAGGCATAGTATTAATAAGACTAACTATTTATAGAGTGTGTGTAAATGATTCAAAAGGAGGGACCTTAGTGGGAAGGGAATATATACAAATATCTACTATTCACAGCTTTAAAAACACTATTTAATAGTGAGTGTATCATAAAGGTAATTTTAATATGGTCAAACATGTCTTAAAGAAGGCTCTGAATGTCTAGAAAGCTTGTGGTGTATAATTGAAACTGGCATTTCCACACATTTTATTCAGTTTCCAAACCAATCTACTCTGGCATATGTCTCCAGAATGTTCCGTAGTGTTGATGTTAGAATTTCCTACTAAAACACATGATGTTCACTAAAAGAGGTGAATTAATAATAACTTATGAAATTTAGATTATTTATATTCAGTAGTTTTAGATAGTTATGGAATAATATTTCCTTAATGTTTAATATTGGAGAGAACTGGTGATCTACCCTCCTGGCCCAGCTATAATAAGCTAATATGTGTAAAACAATTCAAGATAAATACAAGTCTTTGACCTGGGGTGACTTATTCTGTTATCTTAGTTGTTTTATTATTCCAGCTATGTATTTATAGGTACTTGCACCTCATGTTGTTGAAGTAGTAATATATATTTATTAACAGTCGGTTCTTTTTAATAGTTTTTTTAATGGCTATCAACACATCGACAATACATATAATACCTACATATCTTAACGCCAAGTTCCTAACGGGGTTGGCAGAGAGTATAGAGTGCCAGTTCTCTCTAGACATGCATACCTCTTTTGCTTCATCCATAATAACAATATATATCAAAAATAAATAAATAAACACATGTACTATTTGTTCCCACTATAGCTATGTTTTGAATATTTACAATGTTCCTCTATTACAACTTATGTGGTAATAGAATCCAACTTTAAAATAGGTTGCAAGAAAATTGGGTTGTGGCCAAAATTGGCTTTCCATGTGGATTAGAACAATAATATGTCCATGTTGGACTTTGGTGGGGCATATAGCCAAATCTATTTGACTCTGCAGCCAATGTGAAGAATGTTATTATCATACTTTTCATGATTTATGGAGTTTATTTCTTTATCGATTGCAAAACCATGCTTCAGAATGTAAACTTGATGTTTGGTAGGTAATATGGCTGATTCACAGATTTTTTTTCGAGGCAATTGTCAAGTTTCTTTAATTTTACTTGAAGATTGGACCACTTAAGCCTGTTATAATCCTTTAAAGCTTTTGACAAGAATGTTACACATTAATAGGTTCCTTTGTTGCGTTTTTTTGTGGAAGAGGGACCCCTTACTCTTCTAGTTGTATCTTCCTCTATTTGAATGTTTCTAAGCATTAATGGTAATGTAATTCAAGGAAATGATTATGACATTATGACATCTTTACTCACACAATTTTTTTTGTCCAAACAGATCTGACTTCCGCTCGGCAGTTACCAAAAGAATGCGCTAAAGGACCTTCATACTGGTGTCAAAGTTTGAAGTAAGTACTATTGATCCTATATAGTATTGATGTGTAGTATGTAAGTACCTACAGGTAGATCGAGGGGTTCAATCCAGTCATTCAATCCATCAATTGTTGAAAAGTAAAAAGCATGGCGATTTTGCATGAGATAGCAAAATATACATACTGCTGTTAGATTGTGCATCCTCACTAAAGCTTTACTCAATCTAAATCAAAATATTTTATTCAAAGTATGGGACACAGGGAGCACTTATTGAACGTCACATTTAATATAAACTAAAGTTACAAAAGTTACCACCGGTTCCAAGAAAAAAATACCTGCCAGGAGAAGAAACGGCGAAACAAACACCCCAGTTTGCTTTTTTTAACATTTGTTCCCTTTTACGTAGGGGTAGAAAAGATTAATATTACATATATAAACTCTGTACAAGAGAAGCAATTGTATCGGAATCCTTGGAGATATTACCCGACCGTGAAATCGAGAGCAATGTTTTCGTGTGTATGTATTTGGGTAATAAAGAAAACTTAACCACAAGGAAATGTATGTAGCTTTCTTAGTTCCTTGACAAATTTCGATGTATAAGGAGACAAATGGTCCTCCATTTGTCACCTTATTCTTACGAGTGTTGTTGGGCTGGCGTTGCATCTGGCTGTTTTAATGGGTAATGTTTTTGCGGTTGGGTTGACGTTTTTATTTATGAATTATGATGTCACTAGGATTGCTTCCGACTGTGGTGGAGTGGGCCACTGCACAGCGACAGTATGGGAAAAACAGAGCGGTGTCGTCACTACCAACGATATATCTCACAAGTTTGTCCGCCTCTTCTGGCAGCTGAAGGATATTAAGGACCTTATCAATGAGGTAATTGAGACCGAAATGCTATGTCAATAAAGATTATAATTTAACTCATCCTGTATTGAATGAGGGTGCGTATGAGTCAAATTTATTTGACAAATATTGTTCTTACTGTGTATGAGTCAGCTCACATTTACTGTATGATTTTACTGTTATCATACCAAAGCGTTTGGCCTTTGTATTGAGTGTGATGCATTGAACAAAAGGAAATTATGTATTGACGTGTTATATAGGCAAACTAATTTAAGTTGCCAATGCATTATAGATTACCGAGAATTAATTAACAATAACATGGTACTTAGATCATCCTTGTTTAAAAGATTTTATTTAACTTGCCTTGTAAGTATTGGAAGCTAAATTAGAACCATTACTGACATTCGATTTGACTCATGTTTGTACTTACGTACTCGAGTTTGATCATTTTTGACAATGCGATTATATGGTACCTACCATGGAGATGGTCTGACCATGGAGTCTGAACTAAACAAGATACACCTATTGAGTTAATCTGTGTTGACTACTGAATTTCGTTTCATGTTAGTTTCAGTTTAGTTTAATTTATATATCTACACGCTTCCCTACAAAAGCCCTCGAAGGGGTAGGCAGAAGTGTGTAGGTACCCATAGATCCACTTTCCACTTTCCGCTGTAGATATATTTTAGGTGCTAACGGGACAGATGGCGAGTCCAACACCGTTTCTCAAGCACGACTTTATGTACGTCTTTGAATGTGTCAATTATGTTATAGTTATGTTTGATTTTAGCTTCATTTTAGTTCAGTGTTAGTGGTTTACAAAAAAGGTTTTTACTAAGTGCATTTGCATATGCTTAGTGCATTTGTGCAAGGTTACATGCCCGTACCATTTTTTTTTATTTGCCTTCAGCGTAATACCATTTCCCTGTACGCCATAACTGATTGTTCTTTGATTGATCTGACAAATGGATCAGTGTTTGTCTTTACCTAGCTTTTAGATTTCACCAATTACAGCTTCTTTAAGATTCCTAGTTTATAGACCTTTAATTGTACAATATGTTCGTCCAGGAATACCTTTCGACCCGAATCGCGTCAGCTTGCAAAGACGCTTCACCTTCGGGCGTTTCTAAAATCTGCAAGGAGAACACGGCTCACCTGGAGAAGTACCTTAACCATGTGCTGCAGTCCGAAACCTCCGCTGAAACTATGTGCCAGATTGTCGGCATGTGTAACAACGCAAAGGTCGACAGTATTCTTGCTATGGACGTGAGTTTTACTTGTTATTTAAAATATACATTTATTTGCTTACTTAGTTTAACGGTTTGGTTTTAGTGGAACTTATATATACTTAGTGCAATCTAGGGCGATTTTTCCAATGTAAATCTTTACATAAAAACACTTATATTTACGTTAAATATTGTTAAAGTATAGTGTAGTATGTGTTCATAATAAATGCAGCATTTATGTTAAAGGTAATTCTTACTTACAT
Source organism: Drepana arcuata (assembly GCA_016069955.1). Taxonomy (NCBI): domain Eukaryota; kingdom Metazoa; phylum Arthropoda; class Insecta; order Lepidoptera; family Drepanidae; genus Drepana; species Drepana arcuata. The sequence continues at coordinate 35,123 of JACCPG010000805.1, read as the reverse complement.
ACATTTCATATCATTACGCCGAGCCGCTCTCTGGGTAGATAGCAGTCTGTAAGTCTAGAGAGAGGGCACTCTACTTCTTCTGCCTAGCCCGCGAGGCACTCGGCGTGATGATATGTAGGCACATATGTATGAAAAGACTTAAGCACGTATAGTGATATAGCTAGTTAAGAGTGAGAAAAGAGTTAGAAGAGAGGTAGGGCACGGGTTTCCCGTTCGAATTTGGAGCTGCCCTGGGGCAGGACCTTATAGAAGTCCGTAGCCAAATACACATTTTTTTTGTGTTCTGTTCCTACGCGGTGAATAGGTTTCCAGTAAAGAGCTCCTTGGGGAGGAGGGAGGATTGTTATATTGTGTTGGCAGCAGGGGGAGTAGTCCCATTATGCTGCCAACACAGTATAACTCTCCGAACACAGAGTGGCAACGCGCAAGTTATACTTCGGTATTGTAAGCGTATATAGGCTACGGTAACTGTTTTTCATCGGGTGGGCCGTATGCTTGTTTGCCACTCTTGTGGTATAAAAAAATGAAAAGAAACCGGACAAATATTATACCAAAGATAGAACATGTAGATATCAGTCATTAACTATGTTAATGTGTCATACGGAAATAACGCCTTTATAACCCAATAAGCGGGCTGACTTATCAGATAACTATCCTAAATAAATAAACGAAAAAGGTTTCGATAAATCGTATCGATGTTATTGTATGACAGAAAACATTTTTTTTTTTTTTTTATACCACTTGGGTGGCAAACAAGCATGCGGTCCGCCTGATGGTAAGCGGTTACCGCCGCCTATGGACGCTTGCAACACCAGGGGCATCACTTGCGCGTTGCCGACCCTGCAGGAATCTTTTCACACCCTTCTTGAAGAACTCCATGCTGTACTCTCCAGGGAAAACTTCAACGGGGAGTTCATTCCACAGCCTGAGCGTTCGCGGAAGAAAACTCCTTTGGAAGCGCACAGTGCGAGACCTTTGTGGTTCCAAGGTATGGGGATGAATTCCCCGTCGATGGCGAGAGGTGCGGTGGTAGAAGGTGGAAGTGGGCATCATGTCGAACAATTCTGCTGAACACTCCCCGTTATACAAGCGGTAGAACACACAGGGAGGCAAAGTCTCTCCTCAGACTTAGTGACTCCAAGCCGCTTGTGAGCAAAGGATCATCGACAATTCTAGCGGCATGTTATATATTAAGCCATTATTATATGTTAAGCCAACTGCGACGTTTCTAAACATATTGGTTAATAGAATAGTATAGAAGAGTTTATATACAAATGGAATTTTCCATTACAAAGTGTAGCTACCCGTCCTGGGCAGTATCCACTTACTACTTAAAATATGCAATTCGACTGCATCAAATTGCATTTTTTTTTTACACACAAATTGCAGATTTTTACCGTCCCTACTTATACACAGAGTATAAGGTACGGACGGAGAAAATCCTCTTAGTATAAGACACCTGTAGTATACGCTTACCATCGGCCAGGCCATAAGATTATTTGCGTTGTGAACAAGAAGTGGGTGTATTGTTTGTTGTGTCGGATCTTACGGATAATACATCCGTATTGGCTCTGGTTTGTAAGTGGTTTATACATGGATAAGTTAATTGTCTAGATAATCGTGATCGGAACACTCTATACTATCTATTGACACAAGTGGTAACTTTCCTTTTGATATAGAATTCCAGCAGCATAATACTATGAGGCACCGCGTATTGCCATCATTATTCAAGAAATAATAATATATAATATATCCTCACGCCTTCCCACAAGGGTCCCCGAAGGGGTAGGCGGAGGTGTATAGGTAATACCCACACGCCCACTTTCCGCCAGAGGTATATTAGGTGCCAACGTGACAGATGGCGAGTCCATCGCCGTTACTCAAGCACGGCTATACATACGCCTTTGAATTTCTTCTCAGACGTATGCAGGTTTCCTCTCGATGTTTTCTTTCACCGTAAAGATCGTGGTGTGACTAATCACTGTACTTAAGTTCAGAAAAACTCATTGGTACAGTCGGGATTCGAACTTGCGACCTTTGCGTCGCAGGCAACTGCTCGAACCACTCGACCACCACGGCTCTTTCATTATTCAAGATGTTTTTTTATACCACTAACGTGGCCAATAAGGATATGATCCGCCTGATGCTGTGGTTATAGCCTCTTATGGACGCTTGCACCACCAAGGGTATCATGTGTGGCAACTTGTAAGATAAAAATTCACACCCATCTTGAAGAACCATACTGTCGTCTTTAGGAATTCCACAGACAGCGTTCGCGGCAGGAAACTGCGTGTGTTACGGAGAAATGTAGTATTGTTGTCAGTCTTGGTAGTTAATCAGTTTTAATCCGTGACTCCTCCTATTGTCTTTAGAACCAGTTCCAATGTTTCACAAAATCTGATCTATTCTTTTTTTTGGGGTCAGGCTGAGAAATGTGATGTAATGTCAATATTTTGTTTCGCAGAAAAAGAAGAACAGCGAGCACAACAAAGGCAAAAGTAAGTACCTGTACAATATACTTATACTTATAGTATTATAAACCAGCTGTATACGCGACTTCGTCCGCGAGGAATTTATAAAAAATAAATAAATATCCTCACGCCTTCCCACAAGGGTCCCCGAAGGGGTAGGCAGAGGTGTATAGGTAATACCCACACACCCACTTTCCGCCAGAGGTATATTAGGTGCCAACGTGACAGATGGCGAGTCCATCGCCGTTACTCTAGCACGTCTATACATACGCCTTTGAATTTCTTCTCAGACCTATGCAGGATTCCTCTCGATGTTTTCCTTCATAGTAAAGCTCGTGGTGTGATTGATCACTGTACTTCAGAAAAACTCATTGGTACAGTCGGGTTATTCGAACTTGCGACCTTTACGTCGCAGGCAACTGCTCGAACCACTCGGCCACCACGGCTCTTTTCTTGCTCGGTTACATCAGCTATCTGTCAGTGAATGCCCCGTCAAACTAGGTCCAGCCGTTTAAAAAATATTTTGTTTTGGTAAATTTGTACATCTGTATGCATTAAGTAAAAATCTGTTATTTTAATATTACAAAAAGACACTCCATTTTT